>JAFMSR010000938.1:0-37606 GCA_022818135.1 Saxidomus purpurata | reverse complement strand
TGAAAAAGAACTATTTTAGATTTGCAGCAGTCTGTATAGTTTACCCACAAGAGATCATGAAAACACTTTAAAACTGAATTAGGAGACTTAATGTGCATGCACGTTAAGTCGGACCCTGAAAAATCGCTTCTGTTATCCGGAATTTCGCTATGTCCGGAATCGTTATATACGTTTTTTTGTGTAAATTTCACTGTGTACTTATAGTTGTAAATCAAATTGTATTTATATTTGAACGCTAATTTTAACTTCACAACTAGTTATAAATGTGTAAAGTGCGTCATTCAAAAAAACCTTCTGTTTGAATTTCAATACGTATTTACTCGACCAATTATGCAATTAGCATATACTTTACATTATAGATATGCAGATATGAAATATCTTAAAATATACTTTTCTTCAATTTATACTACAGTCTTGTCATTATTTACGTGCGATACAGCTCTTTTGTGTTGAAAATAATTCATTTTTAAATCCTTGAAAAATCGACATTAATATTCTCCTGTCCCGGGTAGTTTGTAAGACATTAATGCATATTCGTCAAGTATATAACTTAATTTGTCATGAAAGATTTGACGTGCCGCCGTGGTGTCGGGGATGGCACGCTAGACCGGTAATCCAGAGACACGCGGTTCGAATCCCGGCAATTTTTCATGACACCCTTAATCATATTTAATTAATATTCTCCTGTCCCGGGTAGTTTGTAAGCCGTTCGGCACTTCTATCTGTGAGCCAGTAAGAGAAAACGTGCCGTTCTGGTGCATACGTCAAATATAATTCAGTTTTATTTAGATAAATTTTATACATTTATTCTAACTTAAATGTACAGTGCTACTAAAAGATGAAAACCTCTTTTATAGCAGCCTTACCTGCACTGTCCCCGGTAGTACTGCTTACTACATCGTACCTGGAAGATCAAAGCAAAACTTTCAAGTGGCTGTACTTATTTTGAAAATGTTATACGGATATAACAAACTCCGGATATAAGGAACACATTTAAATGGTCCCAATGAGTTCGTTATATACAAAGTTTACTGTACTATCCTTTTTTCAGGATTGGAACATGTGAGCTCTTATCCTGTTAGAAGCAACTTATTCTGTATTTGCAACCAGTGTAGATCATGATCAACCTGCACATCCGTGTAATCTGACCATTGTCTCCACTGTGTGCTGATAAGTTAGTGAATTTTCATATTAACTTAAAATAACTAATGGTGATGTCAAAATTGAAACATAGACACTTCTTTTTTAAACAAAATAGAGGGGTAAGGGTGTGTATGTGTGCAATTACAGTTTTATCGTTGGTACCGGATAATCCATATGACCAACGCCCCCAGAAAAGGTTAGTTATTTTAGGTTTTAGGGGGTAAGGGTTAAACTGGCATCAGCTTATGTACTGACATAGAGTCTTAACTGAATTATATTTACCCTGTAAATCCCATAGCGTGATCCCATTGTGGTAGATTGTTTTGCTCATTTATCCATTCCGTAAAAGATGTAAGTGTTACGTCACTGAATACTTTGCCGTTCGCCTCATTGTTTTTAGACCAAGGGGACGCTGATGCCGTCTGCATGATAAAAAACAGTTCTAAACACTTGTATTTAACACAGTTTTTTCACCAACCTTTGCTACAGTTGTTTCCTTACAATGAAATACTGCTTATGGGAAGGAGGTACGATGGAACGACCGCTATAAGCAGACGACACCCGTGCAACATGTCTTAACGTACTTAAACCATTTCTTAAGCAATATCAAATAAACTTTTGGTAAATTTATATTAGGCCTATCGTCTAACAAAAAAGTTCTTAAGTACCCGACGAAGAGCACATTTTACTGCAAATCACGAAGTATAAAAAAATACATTCACTTGTCGCTTGACAGACATTTGCCATGGTTTACTTACAACTCAATTTATTTGCAGTATAAACTTACGTCAGCTATGTAAATTCCTGCCGAAAGTATGTTATAAACGAAGTTTTCTCCCGTAATTGTTTTGTAACGCATATCCACCTGAAACGTAACATCTTATATATGTAATTGACACCTTTGTGTATGTGTCCATTTAAATATACAGGATTTGAAACAGTTTGGACGCCTCGAAGCAGACGACAATAAAATGTCGTCTGATCAGGATTTAAGTTGTTAAAATTTTGGATCACAATTCTGCAGAACATTCCTATTTAAAGAAATAGACTTGCCCAATTTGGAAGTCAGAAGATCTCATTGTTAAAATATAGGTAAAACTGGTTAATACAAGTTGAGGAAAATAAATTGACCTCGTGATATCAAACCAAGTAGTTCCTAACCATGGAAAATGCAGCGTGCACTTACTGAGTTAAAAACATACGCCATATACTGCATCACTTGCTGTACAGCCTGCGAGTGTCTGTTCGAACCTGATGTCAAGTCATACCAGCTAACAAAACAAAACAGTTTCACATGTAACCAAGATAAACGAAATAAATAGCATTGAAAAGTGTTACAAAACGGAAAATACATATCAAATTAGCTATACATTTGTATTTGGAATATTTGACCTTTGCGTAATAGACAGATTAATTCATTAAATTCCTATTAGTATAAGTCACGCAAGTTTATACTAAATATGCAATTTTAAATAAATGGTTTTTTATAGAATTTTCGCATGAATGTTTTTATTATATTTAAAGTTAACAAAAAATTGACAATGTTCAGATTACTTAATTATACAGTCATGTATGCTGAAGTCAAGAATGTGTGCTTTTTTCTAAATCAATGAGTGTTTGTCGGGTATGTGTGCTGTAGTTCATTCATTCATTCATTCATTCATTCATTCATTCATTCATTCATTCATTCGTTCGTTCGTTCGTTCGTTCGTTCGTTCGTTCGTTCGTTCGTTCGTTCGTTCCTTCCTTCCTTCCTGACAACTTAAAGTAATATTACATAGATCTATATGAAATAAAATTTGACACCTTTTCTCCATTGATGTTGCATCTTTCAAGAGAACAAAAGATGTAAAACATTAAGTGTATACTTACAATTGGTAACTCTTGTAATCGACGACGCTGAAGATCTCCACATTGTATGTCTTAATTTCACGTCTGCTTCTCTCGTGAACACGATGTTCGTTGTTATGGATACTGCTGTCAGTTTCCTGTCGGGAAGTTGAAGCTGAAACAAACGACACCTATAGCTTTAAAACACAGTAAGCTTAGATTGAAATAAGTAATGAATGACAGTGTCAATTAGTACATGCCTTAAGAAATAAACTTTGCGCTGGCGTCTTTCTGGGTGTACATTAAAAGCCAGACCGGCGCGGACCAGACCACGGAAAAGGGACCGGTTGTAGAAGTTCCGTTGATAAGAATAAAAACAAAAACAAATGGTGATATACCTTTCGGAGGATGGCTTTCAAATATAAGTTTCTGATCCGGTACCCGGGACACGACATGACCTTCACCTTTGACCTCTGAGTCGACATCTGGTTGAATAACGTACAACGAGGTGTTGTGGAAGAACGTTCCAAACTAAAATTGTTTATATATGTACATGTATTTATAAAAAAATAATTCGCAATTAATGCATAAAGTATTTATAAACAATATCACCGCAATGAAATACAGTAGAATGTTAAAGACAAACGTTAACAAAACTGAACTTAGGCGGCGCGATATAACGTTACTTTTGTACGAGAAAAAAAAAGATATATGCACATGGCATCTTTTTCTTAAAAAATGTATACCTTTTGTAATGCAAAAACTTTTAAAGATGCTTTCCTATTTAAAAATTAAAATACAAAACTTTCAATTGAAAACAATCTGTTTTGACAGGAAATACTGTGAAACTTGAGTATACAGTGACAGCTTCAGTGATAATATGTAAACAATAGCTGTAAATAATAGCTGCACTTACGACTTCTGTATTACGACTTATGTTACTTCTACGACTCGTAACCAGAAACGAACCCCCAACATCTGGTGATTGGTATAAAACATGTTCCTGGAATAGTTCGGAATAAGGTTTTATTATGTATTCTTTGTATTGAACGACGGACATAATAAAATGTGCTTATAAATTATTTATCTTCACTTATCCCCTTGCGGTAATTTGTGCAGACCGCTCCTGATACGTCGGTAACAAAAACCCTTACTCACAAACAATAAATGGAAAGGGACCAAACATTAATATGAAAAGATTCTAAATTAATACATTTTGTATACATAAGGATAAGTAAGTAACACATTATAGAAATTAGCATATCTTGATATTATCTGTGAGTTTTACGAATTAATTTTATAAATGTACATTATGCAAATTAATGAGGATCAAATAAACTTATAAACATATTACAAAATGATCCTAAGTACATATCACATATATTATTTACCGATTAGTATAATATCACATAGAGTGATCTGGAAAATTAAATCTTCCATTATTACCTTATCTATAGGTATGTAACTTTTTTCAATCTTCCCATTTTTTGACATGAAAACTGGAATATTTGCGATATCAATGAAGTGGTTCTTTTCTAAATATATTTCTTGAAATTTTCCACCAATTTTGAACCTCGCCAACGTTCTGTCGGGAAAATGCGTGTCTGTATGAGCGATGTCTCGTCTGAGGCGATTTGTACCAAGCCATTCCACACTTGTTTGTTCTGTAAAATCACACAATTTAAATGCACGATAATGGTAGTATGTATTTTCTGATTTTAAGACGAATTAACGAGTTGCTATATATTCGTATCTGTTTATGGTCAGTGGGAGTCCATTGCTTTAAAACCCACGTGACGAACTCCCAATGTTTTTCTCATTACTATGTTTGCAAGATTGCCCTTTTCTTCTCGGTCAAAACATCCTAGCCTTGTATTATGTTTTTCATCAGTAACACAAGATTTAAAAGAACAGACTTACTGCTTTTAAATATATAAAAAGAATTTGCATGAATAAAGGAAAGTAGGGCCTGACAGAATATTGAGTTACATAGACTGTGGCAATACACTAAGACAGAGAATACAATAAGCATCTAGCGTACTATGTGCGAGACCCAGTCACAGATGAAATAGTTATACTGATTCAGTAAAATCCGTTTATAACGAACTCCTTGGGATCATTTAAATGTGTTCCTCATATCCGGAGTTTGTTATATCTATATTACATTTTCGTATAAAACAAATAAAAAAAACTCGGGCAGAGATAATGTGTACCTATAATCCGGATTTTCGTTATATCCAGATTCGTTATTCGTCATTATACAAGTGACAGTCACCACATGTAGGCAGTGACTTTTTAGAGTTCATGTTGACTAAACATTATGTGAGGAAAAACAGAGATATGTACGGCTGACTGGTGTCCTATCACCTGAAGGACAGCTATAAGTGATCATGATTTTATCTTTATTGAGCCGCGGTATCGGCAGTTTTGATCTCAAAGGTCCTCGAATGAACCAAATGTTTAAAGGCTTTTCCGCATAATTACTCACCCCCTGAAGGCATTGGGATGATAGTTGACTATACACATTTACATATGTAAAATATTTGAAGTAGGAAAAAAAACATATCAATTTTGAATAAGATCTAAAATGTCTAAGTGTTCACGCGTAATAGAAGAGTAAATAAAAGCTTATGTTAAAACTGTTAATATTGACAGTTCGGTTCAATACACATTTTGAAATGATTTGTATAGAGACACAGTTTTTCCACGTTTCTTTAATGTTTATATGGGTTAAAAATTCGTACCGGGTTAGAATTATTCTGAAAATGTTCATATAAGATCGTGACTTACTATCCCACACATGGTATAACATGAATATAGCTTTTCAATATCATATTACGAATATTAATACTCATTATAAAAAAACCTTTACCACACACAATATAAAGCTGAACAAATACGTTTAGATAGTACATATAAATATATTCTATGACAAAATCACCAAGTCCGTTATTAAAATATATGTTTAGCTTAAAAATGTGCACATTATTCAAATACATGTACTATGTTTATTGATTCGCGCAAGTTTGTCGTCCCATATATAGATAGATAAATAACTTTTGTAATTTGCCAAATACAAGGGACAATACATTTTTTACTGATAACAAAACTAAAGACTGTTATATCAGTGTTTGTTTACACGTGTTTGGTAACTCTGAAATAATTTCTTCCTTATATTGTATGCGAAAATACTCGCATTTTAAATGTAAATAAATCAATAATGTCCGCATTATTACGTTTAATTGCGCCCAATTCTATAAAACTGGACAGTTTTCTGCGTTTCATTAACTCTTTATTCACCCGTACTTGAGTGAAGCAAATCTTTCAGATGTAAATACAATAGCAATTTCTCCTGAGTTAAGAGACCACCTGTCTTAAGAGACCACAGTTAAAGCTTCCCCTGTGTGGTCGCATAAGACAGGTTTAACTGTATCTGTATCTCAGTGGTGACCTGCAAATACACAAATGACACTACAGCGTGCACCAAATTCGAAGATTTTCAGCAACGCCGCTCTTATTTGACGAATGAAGAAAAACATGACATCTAAGTCTTTCTACATTCAAAGTTCCCTTGTCAAAAATACACTCCACGACATTTATAATTATTTGGTAACATGAAAAACATGGAAATGGAAAATCGTTTAAATATCCACCATACCTGTATGAAAGTGTTTAGAAAACGGAATCCGTATTCCATGTAGAAATTGAAGAGACATGAGGTGAAGTCCAAGCACTAAAACATAATATTCCATTATTTTACATCCGTTTGGTGTTTATAACTTTATCTTTAAAGCTGCTGTTCTTTCAACTGTCTCGTAACGCAAATTACTGGTTTTCGTTCAAGTGAAATTACGGAAGTTCTTGCCTAAAGACAATAGCGGTTATCTGATCATCAGTACACTGTTAAGCTTTTAGGACATTTACTTAACACACAGGTAGACTACAGTTTAAATTTTGTAACAGATACACGTTTGTTTACGTGACGCTTTCTTCGTAGAAGCATGCATTAAACATGTCAGGTTTTAAAATACCTTGTTAACGATTTAAAGTTCGATAAATATGAAATAAAACACTTTCGTCATGTTCTAAATTTATGACACATTATAGGTATAATGTAGTGCTCTCAGCTTACCCGATACAATAACAGTTAGAGCGGAACCCTACGTAATGTCACGCATCTACGCGTAAAAATTCGTAACCGTTTATAACCATGGACGCTAACATTAGCTGATTTTTTCGGACCTACACATCATGCGGAACTTGAACTGCGGGTTTGTCACGATTTTATGAATGTATCGATTACTCAAACAGGATCAATGAAAAGTGTGACATGATTTGTTTAGTCATCGATCTAAATAATGATTGCGAAACTGTTATACCGGGTATAAATTAGTGCGAATCAATATATCAAATTTAATGTCAATGCTTTCAAGAGTGCTAGAAATCTAGTAGTTTTATAGTTTAATAGTTTATATACGTATCATCCTATACATATACATAATTAAAATTAATACATATTTTTATAGGGCTTCACATGTGGAGTTACATACGTGTCCTTTTTTCCTGCATAAAGCTCAGTTAGAACAGGGGGCCACATTCACATAAGAACCAACAAAATAAGATTTTTCTTTGTAATTGTGCTTATTAGGTCAATCAACCTCTATAGCGGCTATAATCGGTACGACCCGATCAGTACTTTCTTCCGAATCTTATCTCTTATATTTTACTACCGAGGTACCCGGTACACTGAAAAGGGGAAATGAGTGATATTGGCCCTGATTTAGTTTCAACATATTAAAAGATTTATTCAGTACATGTGCCATACAATCATACATACAGGTGTAGCAATATAAACACTGAAAGGGCCCTGATTTCCCGACTAACCAGTTATGTTCATCATATGACTTACACAGTCATGGTGTAGTAAATACACTTTTATAATCCTCCAGTCATGAAAAGTTCACATACAGCCAATATTTATAGAAATATTTACATATTACTTATGGCAACATACAGAAAAAAGCCAAATAGTACATTATCATATGTACCAATACACAAGATATCCTTTAGATCATACAGGACCGGAGGGTCCTTGGTTCGATCCCCACCAGTGCCCAAGTAATGGCAGTGTCCTTAAACAAGACACGGATAATTTCACATTGCCCCCATTGATTCCATTTTGAGCGATTAATATAATATCATGATGATTTAAGAATTGGAACCAGTTTTAAACTGCTAAGTTAGCGTTCTCTGTGTCAGATATGTGCCGTTTCCGTATGAAAATATGGGAAGTTAAATGTAAAGCCATCAATAATTTAAACATCGTTAACTATAATCTTGTGCTTCCGTTCAAATAAGATATCTGATACAATGGCGAGTCGAAAATTTCAACCTCCATCCCATAAATCCCCACTTCTAAGAAATATGCACTTCGAATTACTTGGGACAGGAAATTGACTGTATAGCTACTAGTGTATCTTCTACTTAGAGCCAACGACTAAAAGGCTTTTGATACTACAACTACGGACCTACTAGAACAAATTGCTTCACTCAATCAGCATTGTGATTTTTAATTATCATTTATAACAAAAAAGACTGTCTTACAGACACATACTTAATATATCTCTGCATCTTTTAAACATTTTTTTCCGGATAGTTACCGTCAATTATGGGACGGAATATAGTCGGGTCGGACCTGTAGAAGTTATTTCCCCTGAGCATGTTTCCGCCATTTGTAGGAAGTAAACAAAAACTTGTGATAAACGGTGGATTCTCCTATGCTCAGTAGATTTTGGCGCTTATACGGCAGGTGGTTTGGTGGATGGATTCCATTTTCAGGGATGGCCTCGGAAAGCAGTATCATCAGCGTGTATAAACACACGGACAAGCCAACAAAAGCCTGGTCAGAAATCTCGGTGAAACAAACTGTTACCAAGGTAGGTTAATAATTTGACGTTGAAGTTAACACCAATCAAGCAACTGTCAATAAACTAACATCGCGGTACCTGTCGGGTGTTTACATTTACCAATTGTTGACCTTGTCCCTGTCAAATAGATCTGACATTTCTTAACTGTCGCACCCACACCTTCACGTCGAATTTTGATGCGCTCAGTACTAAGTGGAAACTTTACTTCCTGTATTGTGTACTAGACCTAATAACTCATATTACACATAAATTATTTCAACTTATCTTGTTCAAGTTACAACTTTTCCACTCTGAAATGAAGTGTGTTTGAACTTAACATAGTCTCAATAATTCGACTCCAAATGCAGACCCATTTTACATACCGGTACTGACATTTTATAGATATCTGCGCTGGATAACGCCTAGCAAAAATAATAAATATATTCATCTGTTGATTACAACTATCTGAACTAGAACTTAACCATGCAATTTTACGTAATAGTTAGAGGCTAAATAGAGAAATTTATACAATATAGAAACTCAAAGGAGGGAGCGCTAGCGACCGACTGGGTTTCTTTGTTGTATAAATTTCTCTAATTTAGCCTCTAACTGACTTAGTGTTTGCCCAACATTTAGTCTTTATTTACTACATTTTATTACGTCATGCGCAAACAGGTCTATAGAGTCTCGCTCTATCAAGATAGAGTGATATATAGAATAACCTGTCAGAAGTTTATGGCAAAGAGACAGGGAACATTTAAATTTTTAGATATTTTCATTGGACTAAATAGTAGGGCAAACACTAAATTCATTCTGTATATCGACAGGTACCCCACCTAGTCCAAATAATTGTACTTGACAGGTGAATATCATTATATTTTTTGCTAGGCGCTATCCATCAAATTACAACATGTACAAGTTCACATTTTAAAAAAATAATTAAAAAAAATTCTCTACCCACTGACCCATCTTTTTTCCCAGCACATTACAGGAAACAGGACTTAACAACTTCAAGTGTTCATAAGTACTAATATCTGTTGTGAGACAGTGAGTATTACCAAGGTAGATGGCACATGTTTCCTCACAATACTTAATAGCTAAATATTGAACAATAAAAATACCACCCTAAAGGGACATACCCTATTATAACTGATATCAAACTAGATATTAACTCAAAACATAGATAATAAAATATTCGGAAGTTTTATAACTTAACCTAAAAGTTTTAGCTATGCACGCCAGTCATTATTGACAAAATCAGCTGTTAGAAATATGTTGCAGTACCGTAAACCATTCATAATCTATGTTGTTGTTGTACAATTAAGGAGTGGATAGTGATTTATTACAGCCAGATTAATTGTGGTAAAATGAGGCATAATTTTTCATCATATGTTGTTCTTTAAAATATTGTTTATTTATCATTTTTTGTTCATAATCTGTGGTTTGAGAATATAATCTGCTAGATGTATGTCCCTTCAAAGTAACTACATTTTATTTCCTATTTGCCAATCCTCAATTAAAAGGACATACCCTATAACTGATGTCACCCTATAACTGATGTCAAACTAAATAACCTCCAAAACATAAATAATAGAATCTTTGGAAGTATTATAACTTAACCTAAAAGTTTCAGCTATGCATTCCCAGTCATTATCGATAAAATCAGCATTTTAAAATATACTGCAGTACTGCACAGTAAACCATTCAATAATCTTTGTAGAGTTGTTGTTGTACAATTAATGGGTGAATGCGATTTATGACAGAAAGCCGCTATACTGATTATAACTGTTGTAAATTTTTCACCATAGGTTCTTCTTTGAAATTGTATTTATTCATCATTTTACATTCACTGAAAACATAATCTATGTTTCGGGAATATAATTTGCTACTAGATATAGGGAGTGCCTCGATCTTTAATCATCTTCCAAAATTTCCAAGATCAGTTTTGTGAAAAAACAACATTTAATTTAATACATGTATCCAGTTTTTTATTATTCATCCAATAAATTAATTTCTCTATCCAAATAAAATTCAAGGTGAGCACAGGGGTTAAACCTAGATCTTCTGACTTAGTGAAAATACTTGTATGCTCAGATTGTTTATATTTGTGTGAAAAGCAGTAAGTTACTAACAAAACATTGAAGAACCAAAATATCGGGTTTTCAAAATTTGTCACCCCTTTTTGGCCCAATACCATGAAAACAGTTATTTTAGGACAAACAATTGAAATTTAGGCTGATATGGTGAAATTCACTTGTGTCACTGCTGCAGAAGTTCGAGTATTTGTGGTCACTTAAACATTTCAAGCAGGGTGTTTATAGTCAAATCAATTAGATGCTGTCATGAAAAAACACTGGTTAATTTTACATACGGACAATATCTCCACTGGCGTTAAACATCAGAAAGACCAAATTTTGTCACTACATAATTTGTTGACAATGTGACAAACATGAATTAAAATTATGAAATAAAAGTTATATGTATTTAAAGAAAATTAAAATATCAGTCTATTTATACCAAATAATTAATGCTTTAAACCTTGCCAGGAAGTAGAAAGTTGGTAGAAATTTAATAAAGACATGATGCAGTAAATCTTCCATTGTTTTGGTTCTTTGTTGTTGGTTTAATTTTAATGGACGGAATATGACTGTCACAAAATATAAGCAATCTGAACGTTTTAATTATTTTGACGAGCCATATTTTTTTGCTGTGTATTTTATCAGATTTTTAAACTACTGTGTTTAAATTTCTACAATATGGCAAGGTTTAAATCACTAGTTATGTAATTATGCTGAGAATTTGGACATTTGAATTAATGGGACACTGATGCGATGTATAAAGAGGTATTCTACTTCAACGAGTACTTGTTGAATGATTGTACATAACGTAAAATACCGGTATCTTATTGCTAACATTTCTAGCTCACCTCTGCACATGTTCCCTTGTCTATTTTAACCATTCATTATATAAGAGTTATGACAATCTCTGTGATATGTAGTTGTGCCAACTAACCCAAATGTATTCTGTTTTACCCATACTAATATCCTTCTTTCTGCACAACAAATTACTTGTACACATATCTTGCAGGGTACACATATCTTGCAGGGATTTTAAGGTGTTATCTTTTACTTTTAAACCCCCACACATGGCCATAATGTTCAGTTTTGAACAGTAGCCATTACATTAAAAGGAATGATTATCTAAAGTAACAATACTTAAAAATATGTGTCTTAGTTGACATTACACATTTATCAATATATTTCTGCTTCAAATATATTTTCAGGTGAATCCTATACCACCATCAACACCAATATCACTAGATAAACTCAGGGTAGTCTGCATCTCAGATACACATGCCAAGATTGAGGCAGTACCTCATATAGTTCCCGAGGGGGATATTCTGATACATGCAGGAGATCTCACAAATATTGGACTGGCAAATGAAGTGAAGAAATTCAATGATTTTCTTGGTATGTTTTCTAAGAAACCAGAAACTAAACTTTGATTTATAAGTCAAAGAACACTAAGACATGCAGAAAATCATGATATTATTTTCATCTTGGAAAATCTTGCTATTAGTTTCATAATGGAAAATGATTATATTAGTTTCATTATGCAAAATCATGATATTAGTTTCATCATGGAAAATTATCATATTAGTTTCTGACATTATGGAAAATCATAATATTTATAGGACTAAAGTTTCATCATGGAAAATCATAACATTATATTCATCATGTTCTTCATGACGAAGAATTGAACAATCCATGAAAAATTAAATATGTGAGATAAGAGCTTATGTGGTCAAGTGGTTACTGTCGCTGGACGTCAGACTTGAAATCATGTAACCTCCGAGTCATAGATTGAGGGTCATAGATTTGAAAGCTGCTTATGATCATCACTGTCTCTGTATGTAAGAAAGTTGGCAGTTTCATTGTCATTGAGGAAAGGGTTCAAGTACTTGTCCTTCCCAGGAACCATGGTTAGCTAAACTGTCAGCCCTTAAAAATGACTGAAATATGGTTTAAATTGGCATTAAACCATTGAAATATTATTTCTCAACAAAATGTACATGCATCCTGACAAATATTTATCCTATTTATTACATAACAGTCTAGTAAAGTATTATACATGTACATACACTGTATATACATGCATGTAATTGATTTTGGTCTTCATTTAATCTTGCAAAATTCAGATCTATGCCGATTGGTCAAAATGGCTTTCACCTAAACCATGTCCTAAACCCAAAATGTCTTTATCTTTGTATGTAGTATGAATGAAATCATTCAGTGTTGTTCAAGTTGTGCTCTGCAAAAGCAAATGTAATGCTGTAATTATGATATGTTGCAAAAATAGACCTTCTATGCTCCAGACAAAAGAAAATGTTATTGATTGGCTGTCACATACATGTAAACAGGGACTATTTGCATGTCCTTGTTTGCCTTCGACGGGAGAAGGGAAATAGTGAAAAATAAAGAAAACGTAAGATTAGGCTGTAAATTTATCCAGGGTCCGTATATTACAGTAATATACGGACCCTGATTTATCTTACTATACTTTGCCAATTTCATTTATTACAGATTCACTACCACATAAAGTGAAAATAGTGATAGCAGGAAACCATGATCTAACCTTTGATGACGATTTAGTGAAAAACAGGCGAGACTACCTCAGAAGAAACTTTGGAGTTTCTGACAAAGGTATTGTAATGAATGACTTTTCCTTGTTTTGCATAATATCATTTGGGAGGGAATGGCTATGATGTACATGATGGATTATTAAAAACACCGCCTATTGGTTGTATCTTCTTAAGAATTGTCAGAAAGCAGGGTTTTTATACTGCAAATAACTCCCCACCCCCTATTTCTGACAACTCTTTTTCTTGAAGAAGCGACAGAAATAGCAAAGAAAGTCATACATTTATACGTCATGAATGTTGTAGAGTAGAAAAGAAAACAGTTCTGCCATTGTTCAATCAGTAAATGCAAATTCTATATATAATTTTTAAAGAGATCTTAAGATTTGAGCATGACGTTTGAAATTCAGTAGATTGAAGCGCGAGAAGTAATAATTTCACCGGATTATAAGATTTATTTGATAAAATATTCTTATATGTTGTTGGTGAATTCATTTGTCATGGTAAACACTAAGTTTTCGTCTATTTTTAGACACAAAATCGTTCACGTGCATGTTGTTTTATTCCCTGACAGTACGCAAGTTTAATAACTGTTTTTAATTTAAAGCATAATAAATTTATTAATAATTATATTTGAAAATTGAGAAAAGCATTAAATAATTTCATACTATTCTAATCTGGATTTCAGTGTATACTGTACGCTAGTAAGCTTCTGTGTTCTTGACATTGTCTTTATGGACAGTGGTACTTAAATGGGCTATATAGGGCCATTTGACCCCTCTTGTCAAGTAATATGCAATACAAAGTTGTAAAATGCAAACAAGAATGACAACTGTTTGTTTAAAAATTGATGAGGGCAAGATTTTTACTTCAGGGTTTGAACAGGTATTGGAGCAGTATAACGTCAAGAATATAAAAGAACTGCTGACAAACTGTGTGTATCTGGAAGATGCTGGTATCGATGTGTGTGGAGTCCACATCTATGGTTCACCATGGTAATTGCAGTTTAGTGTATTTAAATGACTTTGATAAAACAGATTTTAGTTCACTTAAACTAAAGTCTTAAAATTAAGCTGCTGGTGTCGGTAAATGTCTGTCACCCATTTAAGTGTTTTGAATTTTAGCATAAACAGTTCTAACGCATTCTCAATAATATGAACGATTAATTAGTGTCAGATGACGTTTCCTGTCCGCTCCATATCTCTTTTACCCTGGAAAGATTTTATTTAATTCACCTCCTGAAGACGATGTCAGAGCAGAACCAATGAGCCAGTCACTTGGCTCAAGGTCACATCTTAAAGTCAAAGGTTTGAGTCTTGAATTTCCTGTCCGCTCCTCATCTCCTTATACGGTTGAAGGATTTTTATGAAACTGTGGTCAGATGTTTACCTTATAATATTGATGTGCAGAACCCATGATCTGGCCACGTCGACTCAATATCACAACTTAAGGTCTACGATTTGAGTTTATCTGCTCAGTGTATTCTTTTTAGAAATCTACTGTGTGAACCTCTGACAGAAAACTACACTTGGTAACATTAACTCCTTCAATGTTCCTATTTGCGGCGGGGATAAAGCTTCCTTGTAGTCTGCCTTGTTAGATTTAAAAATAAAATTTCAGGCAGCCAGAGTTTTGTGATTGGGGATTCAACCTTCCACGAGGAGAACAATGTCTAGAAAAGTGGAATATGATACCAGAAAAAACTGATATACTCATTACGCATGGACCTCCAATTGGTAATGAAATCATTAATTATTTTTGTTTGCAAACATGTTCAAGTACATTTAGTTTTATATATTATACAATCATAATGTGTATAATTCTCCGCAAAATTGTTTAGAGGGTCAGCATGTTTTCATATGAAAATACATTTATGTTGAATATACATGTACTGTTAAATTACAGTCAATGCCATGGGGTAGTTTGCATAAGCTGATATAAGAAAGAACTATTTTAACAATCTGATCATTTCAACACAAATGCATTTGTAATAAAGTGATAATCACCAAAAGAATTGATATAGAGGAAAATAAAATAAAATTAACATTTTTTCAGCTGTAGTAAAATATGACATTCATGTTCACCCAATTTTGTTCAACCTTATTTGGTACGAACATGTACTCGAATGAGACATACATATTATAGATGTGTTTTATCAGGTCATGGAGATACATGCTTTGATAATAACAGAGCAGGGTGTGTGGAACTTTTGAGTACAATACAACAGAGAGTTAAACCAAAATACCACATATTTGGTCATATTCATGAAGGTAAGACATACATGTAATATGTTTTCATAAGCATCATTTGCTTTTCTATCTGTTGCTTTCTACCTGGTATAGTATTCCAAAGCATAAACTGTCTCAAATGGTTTCCGTGTGACTGGCCAATTGAATTAAGGTCATTCCTATATTTTGTAATCAAGTTGTCAGTATCTGCCTTTTTTACTACGAAAGACTTGATTCTTTGAGTACAATATTTAGTTCGAGCTCACTTGTGTATAAAATGCTGATGCTTAGCTCTTATGACCACACTATGTGCGGCGTCGTGCGTAGTTTTTTGTGCCTCGTGTGTCGTCAACTCAATTAAATTCGTGTTTATTGATAAAAATAAGTATATATTGCAAAAAAAACCATAACTTTTCATCAAAAACATTTGGTCATACAAAAATGTAAATTCAAATTTCTAAAGAATTATTGTGTGAATCTTTCTTAAGAATGCCCAGTCCTCTTATCCGTCTAAAGAGTACTAGTATAAATTTAAATTACATGTTTATAAATGTTATGATGAATTTGAGTCAGAGGAGCATGTTGTGTCATTTTCAATCTCCAATGGGGAAATCTAAGTTGTTTGTGGGGAGGCAAGACAGTTTGTTAGAAGTCAATGGACAATTTAAGACATAAACTTAAAAAATACAACTTATATTACAGAGTGACTGCCAAAGATTAAAAATAATGAGACGTGGACGTAAAAAAAGAAAGATGCAGTGTAATCTTTCATGTCAATAAATGTCTGCATTTTTTCAGGTTATGGCGTTACAACTGATGGGCATACCACATATATCAATGCGTCAACATGCACTCTCAGATACAGGCCTGAGCATGAACCTATTGTGTTTGATTACCCTGTGCCGGAAGGTCATATGAAAGATGAACTACTGAAAATACTGCCCCAGAGGCTTATACGAGGGAAGAAATATAGAGCTTAAGGATAAGGTGCCTGCAGAAAATGAAGCATGCATGTAGCTTAAAAATGTTTCCCACAACATCAAACAGACGTTTGGAATAACATGTATGAGAGATTATCTATGTGTAATCATTATACACTTTCTTGTAAAAGATATTGACACTTTGATAAAGATATTTAATCTTAAGTTTCTCCAAAAATATATATTTGGATTCATAATCTCCGGCGTCTGTCGTCTTTCGTATGACATTGTGTGTTGTGTGTCTTTCAACGTTTTTAAGTAGTTCTGAGAATTATTCGTTACTACCTCATAAGCACTTTTTGACTCTTGTCTACTTGAACAGATCAGTAACTTTATTTGCCTTTTAGAAATCCATGCAGTGCACCTATGAGAGAAAACGACACTGAATAACAAATTTCCTTCAATGTTCCTATACGTGGCAGGGAATATAGCTGTCGTTAAGACTGCCTTGCTTTAAAGCTCACTCTGGAACAACGTGCAAGTGCCAGAGTGAGCTATTAGGATTACCCAACGTCCGTCGTCTTAAAATTTTCATTCAAGCGGCATCTCTGAAACCACTTGGCCAATGTTGATGTAAGTTGTTAGATATGTTCCTTGCATCACGCTCTATAATAGTTGTTCAAATAATTCCATTCCATGCAGTACACTGGGTGCACGACAAAGGAAAGAAAAGAACTTTCAAAAACTTCGACTCAAGAACAGGAAGGCACATAACTTAGATATTTGGCATGTGGCAATGTCTAGTGGACCTCTACCAAGAGTGTTCAACTAATGACCCCCGGGTCAAAATTGATCCAGCCTTGGGGGTCACTTAACTTTATAAAGGCTTGTATAGGAAACACTTTAAAAAATCTTCTCGGAAACCACAAAGCCTAGAGCTTAGATATTTAGCATGTAGTATTGCTAGTGGACCTTTACAAAATTGTTAAAATTATGACCCACGGGTCACAATTGACCCTGCCGTGGGGGTCACTTGACTTAACATATGCTTATATAGGGAAAACTTTATAATCCTCTTTTCTGAAACCTTAGATATTTAGCATGTAGCATTGCCTAGTAGACTTCTATCAAGATTGTTTACATCATGACCCCGAGTCAAAATTGACTTTATTTTACATACTAGGAAAATCTTTAAATTTGCCGAGGAAAAAGTTAATTCATGAAAACAAATGGTGTTGGTTTACTTCAACAGAATAATTAATGTATGAAAGGGAGATAATAAAATCGCACAACTTGATCCAAGAACTTGGGTGCATAAAACAATTTGTACAAGGGACCCTTTTAACATGTTTAATGCATCGGCCCTTGAACCACTCGAGTGTAAAGACTTCTGACCGGTCTTTTAAATAGTGTTACTCATTGAAAGCCCACGAGCTAAGTCAACTCCGAGTTTCATTTGAAACGAAGGTTTATCACAATATGTTCTGTTAAAATGTTATTGTGTTACTTTGTCAGAATTATATTCGTATTTGCGACAAGTTGTATATTTAAAATGATACAGAAAAGGAGTGCCTGTCAAATGTTCCTTCCTTGTTTGTTATGTATTTAATTACTTCTCGCACATTATGCATAACCCTGAGAGAGTCACGGTTTCCAACTCTGCTACTGACCCGACTTATGTTTCTTACCTAGCCAAGGATAAAGGCCTAGAACTGGTAGTTTGGTAAATTGCTAGGTTTTACATAACTTGAATACTGTTGAAAAATTCAGTTCGACCTAGAAGTTCTTTAGACCCATGTGATAGAGAAGTGCATGCAAACAAATAATGTTGAATGTGATGGGGACGTGCATTCAATGTGTGATATACATTTTACATTTCCGCCTATCTACATTGTATAACCAACTAAGATATAACCAAAATTTGTTTTATTAGGATCCTGTTTGTACTAGACTACGTGATAAAATTACTGATTTACATGAAGCTTTGGTTAATGATTAGCAGTACAATGTATATCACAGATAATTTCGATGCTGTATTTCCACAACCAACGAAGACATTACCGTAATCAGTGATGTTGTAGGATCTTGCTGTACCAGCCGAGACAATTATTTCCGCTAGTATTCATATACTATCCCTGTATGTATTACTTCCTATATCCAACGGAAAAAGTCGGTGTGTGTTGTAGGCCTAACACTTGACAGATAGTCAACCAATGCAGACATCGCTAAAGTCCGTCTTGCTTAAGGAGATAAAATTATTTCATGGACTGTTTATATCCTAGAAAAACCAGGGCGTCTATTCAATACGTAAACTTTACAGTTTCGAGACTGTATAGCGTAGATATCCGAAGCGTATCAAGAGAAGTTGAGAGTTATCTCCCTTTAATTTCGAGTAAACTAAATGTGTTACGCCTATAATCAATAGAAAATAGTTACCGTATGCCTACCTGCGTCGTGCCTGGCATTAAAATGATATCGGGAGGTAAACGTGCTGCTCAGAAAGAAGGTGCCTCATAAGTCAGAAATGGCTGACCCTTTAAGCAGAGGTGACGCTACAATAAACAAACACTTTATATACATTTACAAGTATCTGGTCTCTGGGACACTAACGATCAACAATGGCCTTCTACCAGCTGCCATATCAGTAAAATAAAACAATGACAGATGTAGACTCTATGTATTTAAAAGAAACAAATAATAAATATATTTATTTAAATCACTTTTTACCGGATATCGGACCGGTTTCAATCTTTGAAGCTTTAATGTACCACAAAACACGTGCCTATTACCGGGTGTCGGGCTAGCATCAAGCTTTGAAGATACATGTTATGTCTTTATATGTTTAAATAAAACATTCTACAGCAAACTAGAGTATTGCGCTGAAGTACCTGGTAGACTGAAAAAATAAAAGGAGTGACATCCGCCCACAGATGCTTTGGGTATGGACTCGCCACCCAATCTATACTTGTCCCATGTTATACGTAACGTATATAAATACAAGATTTGAAACAACTGAAAACTCCAATCGCATATTTAATGCATATGTGTAAGTAAGGAATAACTAACCGGGTTTTCTGTAGCGGTAAATTTGAAAACAGATATATATTTTTGTGTCGCACTTTAAAACGGCTAGTGCCATTTTTACACCATCGATAAAGAGCAATTCAAACGATATTTAAGCAATTCAAATTCAAACGCATTGCCGGACGATTTCTGCAAGTTCAATATGCAATAGCTTACCAAGTGAAGTTACTGCAATATAAACGGAAGTAACCTCAGTAACGTAAAGATATACCGTGTACGGAAAAGAGCGGCTATTGGTTATTAGTTGGATTCATCCAATCGGCAGAACGCATTTTCAATATCACAAGGTTTAACTTATAACGGAAACACACCGAATAACGGCTTACGTGATGCATTGTTCAGTCAAGTGTGTCTGTACAATTCAAACTGCTCCTTCCTTGGAAGGAACAATTACATTGTCACAATAAAAATGTGATCCGGTAAGTAGAATAAGGAATTGCATCTGTAATTGGTTAGCTTACACGCAGTTGTAGGATGTATTTAAAGATACTGCAGTGAGCAGGGGCGAGGGTCAGGCCTAAGGGTCCAGACCCCAAGCATTTGTGCATCCACCATGTTATCCAACACAAACCGCTAAGAGTGATATCCCTTTTTGAAAAAAAATCTATTTTTCCGCAACACTCATGGACCGTGTGCTCAATTTGTTCAAATTGTATAGCAAGATAATAGACCATGACTGCTTCATTAACAAAAAATAAACTGTTCCGCCAGTTTTTGAAATTGCCACCATACTGCGTTCCGGTTCCATGTTGCGTCACATTGGTAAACTGAGAACCAGTTTTTGAGGGACGTCACTCTCAGCAGTTTGTGTTGGATAACATGGCGTATGTCACTCCTTTTCTAAATTCAGTCTACCGGGTACTTCAGCGGTAAAATATGAAAGTAAGATCCGGGGAAAATAAGATCATATTTTGTGAGCTTGGTTCTTAAATAAATGAAGCCTGGGAATGAACCTCATACCATCAAAATCAGTAACTCATAAGCCGCTCAATTTAGTTTGATGAACATCAGTTATAGGGTACGTTCCTTTAAACTGCGAACATTGTAAATAACAACAATACTGTAATGCCATGGTTTCATAATGTTTATAAAAACGAGCTTTCAACAATGAAGTATTTCCGCAATGTAATAACCTTCAACCAAATAGTTCCCGCTGTTTGACGTGCTCATGCATCTTCAAAAAAGACATGCACAGCTCTGTTCCGTTAATTAGTAACCTGAGCATTATAGAAATTATAACGGCACGGAACAGTGATACAACACCTTATTTTTCTGCCTGCTGATGACACATTATTCAATTAACCCGTTCTAGCATTATTGTTTCTAATACAGCGAGCTGTAAATTATCTCTTCAATTAAATGTGCAACTACAAACAATTTGAGGAAGTGGAAGTCAAAGGTCTTATTTAAAACAAAAGAATGATTCACTGTGTAAGCTACCGGATTCGACATGAACCAAGTACGATAACCAGATAGGTCGCAGGTTGTAATGTGTTTCATTATGGACCCGGGATTGCCCCGATAAGCTTCAAGCTCCCGATTGTTAATGCACGTTATCTGACCTGCTGTAGAAAGTTTAATTCTGGTGAAACGCGTGAAATCCTTAGAAACAAATGTTGATCTCATCAAGATGACAGGGAAACCCCATGTTCAATCTTTTCCGCCTACTTAAGTTCAAGGCCACACTTATGTGCCATTGATTGAAGGTCCATGATAACTTATAGTTCATTTGTTTTTTTCTGTCCAGTCCATAACACATAAACCCCCGGTTGTTGACGGATTTTGAAATTTTGGTCAAATATTCATTTTCTCCATTTTTTGTTCGAATTTTCCCATGAAAATTTTCCACTGTGCATAAATGATATTTCTGATGGAAATCCGATTTCATTATATTGACATCTCTTTCGGTTTCTATGCTGTTGTGCTCCAAATATTTCCACTTTTTGCACAGCATCCTAATTCATGTTATTCCTCGAGTTTACATTCACCGCGCTTTTAATTTTAGATTAACAGACAATATAACATAACGTTCGTTTTGCATTATAATGGTATATAATTTGATGAAATGAAAACATTTCGACGATTGAGACGCTAGTCACGATTATGTGACGTCAAAACCGGAAATCTCTATAAGCGGTTTTGCTTAATATTTTTCCTTAAAATCGGAATTGCATGTACCAAAATTCTGCTTGATGAAAAAACTTATAAGTTTGAATTGCTTTATAAAAAAATCTTTACGTTCATTTGGTGTGATAAAAAGGATGGGTCACCGACTTACTGTTTTCACTATTCCACGAAATCCCACCCACATAGTTCTGACGTTGTGATGTACTGGGAGTTACTTTGAACGATTTCCTTTGTTACACAGGGATAGGCCAATATGGAGTAAAGCCAGTGTCTCATCCTTATCCACATATCCTCTCATACCTATTTTATGATTTAAATCTCGGCTGCACGTACCAACATGAGATATCTATTCGCGCATATTTGAAAATCATCTTATTGTTTTGAAACTGTGTAATGTTAATGTTTTCTTGATATAATCAATAGATAGAAATTCCCCCTTCTGTTTAGCCTCCTGTAATTACGATGTCTTTCTTTTTGTCTAATTTTTTTACATTTATAGCCTAATCACTACAAATTTCATTCACTGCCACAATGCAACTACAGTTGCTAACAGGGCAAACTTAATGCACTGCCACAATGCACTGCTTGCAGTGAAACCCAGCAAAGCATTCCAAATATAATGTAAAATGTTACTTACTGCCACAATACACTGCTGGTAGGGCAAACTTAATGCACTGCCACAACGCACTGCTGGTAGGGCAAACGTAATGCAATGCCACAACGCACTGCTAGCAGTGAAACCGAGGAGAGCATTCCAAATATAATGTAAAATTTCATTCACTGCCAACAAGCACTGCTGACCTGAGGGCAAACTGAATGCATCGCCATATTGCACTTCTGGCAGTGAAACCCAGCTCCGCATAGAAGTACGCAACAGGTTTGTACCTTAGAATGTTGATAACTGTTTCTAAATATCATTGTCTTCCCACAGAAGTAAAAAAGACACCGTTCATGGAATTTTCTTGAGTTGTACTATTAGTCTCATTTGATCGATAAACAGACCCGCCATTGGTCATATAGCTCCATTCTTTCTTTGAAAACGAAATCAAATTGATTTGATTTAAAATTTTACTTATTTTGAGATGAAATATCATCTTCATTTTTGGTCCGAATACGCCATAGTTTAATGATGCCACTCTTAATAATCCGGTCTGTCACAAAGAGTGATATTATTAGTTGACCATAGCTTCTTACAATGCACTGTATATAAAACGTGTTGATAATTTTATCTCGGATATTTTGAAATTCATCCATAATTAAAGTCAGTTTGAAACAGTTTGCTAGTTAGGAGCGGATCAGTGTTGGTCAAATGGATTATTCGGTACCAACAATCAAACACTTTAAAATACATACACTTTGGCAAATTACTTTGTTTAGCATTGCAGTGAAAAAAGTTACAGTTAACAGTAAATACAGTTGACACAAAACAGGAATTTGAGGCGAAAAATCAGATGAAACAGAAAGTAATGAACAAACATTGATTTTTTTGTAATTTTTAGATTGTTGAACTGATCGAAAGAATATAATTTACTAAACTGATTCTCAGCACATTATTTTTCGCTTGTGTTTTAGATTTCATGGTATGTTATTTTTACGCTGCACCGGAAGCTGACATTTTTTTTTAGGTCTGAAACATATAAAAGTTTGATATAGTTTCTACTGTTTTCTATATAAAGTTTCTTAAATACACCTACTTCGTAGCATGACTTTCAGATTTTGACGTCTTGTAAGACTACACTTATTTTGAAGATCTTTCTATATATATTTACATTTTAGATTTGAGCATAAAAACATGCAATATTGTTTAGTAAACCTGTACCAAGTAAATGTTCAAATCATGCTCCGAGGGTCAAAATTGACCACACTTAGAAGGCTATTGGTTTTCATATAAACATATACAGGAATATCTTTAAAAATGATCTACGAAACCGCACGATTTACAGCTTCAGTATTTAGCCTTGTCTATTAGACATCTACATGTACTAAGTTTGTTCATATCATGCACCTGGGGTCAAATTGACCATGTGCATTAAGGCCCCTTGTCTGTATATAGAGCTGTAATGATAACATTAATAAAATAATGTGTGAAACAATGTGGCCAAAAGTATAAAGCATTGTCTGGTGGGCCTCTGTGAAGTTTGTCCACATTATGACTCGAGAGTCAAAACTGACCAGGTCCATGGTTAAACCTTATATGTTAGATAACTCAAGAACCAATGGGCACTGGATCCTCAGATTTCAGGGACAAGTTGATCTTTTCTACTAGGTGACCTCTGGGTCAAAGTTCAATGTCAGATTTGTTATGTTCAAGAACTGGAAAACCATTAGGTCTATGATATTCAAATTGATCGATCTGTTAATTATCAGTATTGCAGATAAGTCAATAGGACTGACTGAAGTTACAACTCCAAACATTCCGTAGAGTAAGAAAACGTGAGTTCCGACAGCGTACATGCAGAGCTATAGCGTGCTTGCCGTTGCGGTATTTTGATTCATGAAGTCATAGGCCCGAGGCACTGTTAATTTTTTTTTGTATGTGTCCAGTTTGGAGCTAGAGCATTCTTTCATCAATACGTCCATTAATTTATTTTTAGCTTTATTTTTTGCCGTAAAGAAGTGGCCCAAAAAGAAACTACTGTCGATTCTTCCTGAGAGATGTGCTTATAATGTACAATATCCATGCAGATAAACGTCCAAGAACTTGACATTTAAGAGTTGATAAAGAAAGCGATTTCGCTATAAGACAAGCGGACCTCCTTCTATTGGGCAGAACGTTCCGGCCAGCACCAGAATATCTATAGAGTAGAGAACACTACAGGGCCATGGCCAAAATAGATGTCTACATGTTCAAGGTACCCATCTCGATTGCCAGCCGACGAGAAGATAAACCACCAGAACCCATAACTAGTGTATACGCTTGATTGGCAATTGGAAATGTCACCATTTTTCAGTCTTAAAAATTAATACATGTTACCCCGGTTTCTTCCTGGAACCACGGTACTTCGTGTTTTCATAATAACAAAGAAGACAGGAACTCTACTTATACTTTAATAGTACAGAACAGAATAGAACAGATAATTTATTTAGTCCTACGACAATACAGCATATTGACAGTAACCCTGTTACATATACATGCATACGATGGCACAACATTGATAATAGTCTATTGTGCGACAATATTTACCGGACACTCATTTCCTCGGAATATGTCCGGGTGTTTTTTCGTTATTTCAGTTGACCATCTTTCGAAGACACACATTTCAGGAGGTAAAATGCCTGATCAAATGATTTTATTTTTTAAGTTTAAAGTGGATGGCTATTTTGTTAAATTTGCGACACTTTTTATGCATCGTTTTTGCTTATTTATATTTCATGAGATCTGCTTTTCCTGTATACATGCAAAAAGATGAAGAATTATATTACACGAATCTTGAAAGGTTCATGTCTGGCCAAATTACACACAAACTTATTAATTTTTATTTAATGTACGGGCTTATATCTACACTTATGATTTAACATTTTTTTGATATCATAGAAGATTGTTAAGAAGAAATATTGCATACGTAATTAAAACAAAACGTTCTTCAATCTGAAATAAGTACCAAATTTTAAAGGTACATTACTAAAGTATATCTACATGTACATATATCAACAGTAAATCTTAAACATTCTTCTACAAATAATGGTTATAAAAAGGTTTAAAATACCTGCAGCATATATTTGATTACAGGGAAAATAAATGCTACTTCTTTATATAGCCTCAAATTTATTTACAACTTGGATGGCAAAGAATTTTGAAATATATGGAGCTAATAAATAGTATTCCACGAAGTATAAAAATAAAAAACTTAGGTATGAAATGCAATATAGAGGAGTCACTTTTTTAAAAAAAATGTGTACATCAAAATCGCCAAACAAATACCTGTATGAGATAGAGGAATGCAAAAAATCCAACTATAGTGAATCTAAATGGACATAATTATCAAATAACAAGGAAATTCATTGGAAAAAAGTTTACTCGCAAGCAATAAAGACGACTTTTGATACAAAAATAAGAGCGTCTCAATACAAATTCATCACGAGACTCATTCCTACAAATATCTTCAAAATATTAAGCAAACAAACTCAAATTATGCCCTAATTCAGTTCCCTCAATCGAGCATTTTCGCTACCATGTGTCGTCCTAAAACAAATACCTTTATTATGGAGTAATAAAGACAAAACACTTTTTTAAGGGATGAGGCCCGTCAGTCAACTGTCAAGTTTATTTTTGCAAACGCTACATATACATGTATATTCGTTACCAGTTTATAAAAAAATTCATTGATTGCCAAAAATAACATTAATCAATACCAGACGCGTAATTTGACTGTAAATATGCGCAATGGTTTGCATGATGAAAATAAAAATTTGATGCCAAAGTCAGGTAAATGCTGCGAGCGGGCTACCCAACCCTACTCCGTCGCGGGAGGGGGAGGTAGGAGAATCCATGCTCAAGACCAGCGAAGACCTCTCAAGTCCCCTGACATATCCGAAAAATTTTAACGCCAAAAATTATACGAACATGCATAAACACATTCCCGATTGATGAGAAAATATAAAACGACTTACAGAACACATCATGCGTAGTTCATGAAAAAATCCTCGTTAAAACAGTATTTACATGCTTTTAAAAGTTAACGTCGACGGACATGAAACAATGACCGCTTTACATACATATTATAATCACTAGTTAAAACTGTGTAGCTGTTCGTTGTAAGAAAGGTTTGAAACTTTGAACTTTTTGTGCTATATATGAAGGAACGAATAAAAATAGAAAAAAATGCTAGTTTTAATGGCAAGATAGCAAATCACAATGCAAAATGGTCAACTTTCAAATATATGTTTCAGTGAACAAATTAGCTTTAAAACTACATCTTACAAAACATTGTATTACCCTACAGGAGTCACAGTTTTGTTAGGAACGACCACATACACCTTTTTTCCTGTTAGCAGTTTATTTACCTTTCGTGGTCTATTTTTCTTTTTGAAATACATCACAACTTCACAAAAACATTTCTTGATGATAGAATACATGCACATGATGGAATGAGAGTTGTAATACAATTACATGTATGTACATGTATGAAACTGCACAAGATTGAAATACGGATATGTTGACAACATGTGTATGTTATGTAAATGTATTGAAACATTTAGAAATAAAAATGTGCATTACAAAAACAATATATCAACAGTTTATTTACATTCTGTCTGAAAATAGAAGCCACCAATCAAGGCTCTTTACGACTGCTTAAAAATCTGGAACTACTCTTAATCGTGCGGAGTATATTCCCTGTTCCTGAGTACCGAACTAAATAATTTTAAAGTCCCATGATCACTTAATACTTACTCAAAAAGAATAAATGAATTTACCAATAGAGATATAGTTGTGTTCTGTTTACTCTAAAACAATGTTATCGCACACCATTCGTTCGTATTTGTGTCACTTCTTTACGAAAAAAACAACAAAACAAATTGTCAAAAGCATGTTTGCACTGTATTTATAACACACATCTATCTAAAAAGCAAAAATAGGAATGGTTCTTGTATAAATAACGGTCTATTTCGCTGTTAAGACATCTTCCGCCTCTTTCGGGGGAGTGGTTATGAGTAGTTGACTTGAAATCACTGTAACATTTCACTGATTGAGGGTCATGGGTTCGAGACCTGCCACCGACCATGTCTAGTAATGTGAAAAAAAGAGCAGTTTCTTACGGAGGATAGGAGTCTAGTACTTGTTCTTCCCAGGAACGATTGTTATGTAAACTGTCCGCATGTTACAATGTTCAAAAATACGGTTGCAATGGGCGTTAAACTCCTACAACGACGATAAGACATCCAAAGTGATCAAGGGACTTTAATCACGCCTCTGTACATGTATATCAAAGTTATGCATCACTTTAAAATTGACATGCTATACATCATAGTCAAGTAAGAAAATTAAAGGACAATGAATGCTTTTCCTGTCATTAGCAGATCCTAGTAGAAGTGTAAATAAGTAGATTTGAATTTTTCACAAGTATAGTCCAAAAAGATTTCAACTGTATCCAATGGAATTAACTGTTATACATATTCGTTTACTTTAGGTTAAACTTTGGTTTCAACACTTATTTTTCTCCGAGTACAAACCAATGGCAAATGATTTTCTTAAACTTTGATTATGGTGGTTAGTTTGAAGGGTAATATCACTTTAATTAAATTTTTAGTCTCAAGTATTTATTAACATTGAATTATTAGACCAGTACATGTCTATTGAGTGAACTGTGTAAAGCTTTCCTTCTTGCTGACCTTCTTTTGAAGGTGGTCTTTTCTCAGGTCCGACTAAACAGTTTTGGCCACGTGTTTTTCAGTTATTTCCCGTTTACTTTTGCCCTTTACAATGTCAATGCTGGCTTGTCGCTTTACTACCGTTCCTATTGCTCTCATGTATGTCATCATACCACACTCGCAGTCCGCACATTCAACAGGGTGTAGCCAACGCAGAATGAAAAGTTACTATAAACCAGTGAATTTTCAGAGCAATTATCGTCCGTGATTTGACAGGCGGATATTTTTCGATTTCATCTTAATAAACAACAACAAAAAAACAAAACACAATGAACGTGAATTCTTATTTCTGAAACAAGGAAAACTAAAACGTATATTCTATTGCGCGATGGAATGTGGAGTCTATGAAAAGAGCGAAAATTACTGACATGGTTTACAGTATTCTTATGTTATCTGTGGTTGTTATTGTTATCATTGTTATTGTTATCATCGTTATTGTTATCATTGTTATTGTTACCATTGTTATTGTTATTATTATTGTTATCGTTTTTATTGTTATGAATTCATACTATATTTTAAACTGCATAATCTACAGTCTGCTGAGGCATATGATGGCGACGTATGTTGTGTGAACAGGAAGAACGGTTAAAGAAAATGCTTCTTTTTCAAAAACTTTTTCGAAAGACCTAACAGAGTTTCAAACTGAATAAAGTGATTGTACCCTTCAATATCATAATCGCAATTTAATATAATACATTCACCAATGGTTTAGTATCATAAAAAACAAGCATAGCGAAAGTTATAGCTAAATAACATGAACACATACAACAGTTTTATTCCTAAAAAAGTCCTGAAATAATTTTCCATTAATTTTTAAGATAAATTTGTGTTTGCATGTACTGATTACAAAAAGGTTGAGCATAATTGTTTTCATAATATTTTTCATGTTTTAAGATCTGTTCTTGACCTTAATTTTTCTGGTCACTTTGATCAGTATTATAGCATTAAATATTTATAACAAAATTATGAATAACACGGGGATCTGAACTGTTTAACATTAAAATATCTATAGAGATAAAATCCTACGGAAGCGTATACTTGCCCTCCTTTATGTCACGTGAAGTCAAACCGCAGACTAGATTTTATATTAGAATAGTATATTTGAACGTTTTATTGCCTTCTTTCGAATTTATATGAGTATTGTCATTGAATAAATACTGCTTTATATGTATATCATATATACTCACGGCAAGAGAAACGCAACATTAACTTTGCACTCAAATTTTATGCACTCAGTTACTGAGTGGTGGTCATATTGAAAAAAGTTTTTGAAAAAAATAAATTCATGTTGACTATTAGTTATATGGAACTTCACCACCTGTTTGATCACATGAAAACACGCGTGCTTACATTTTCTATAAATGATAAAAAACTGAAAAAGTTGCGTTCCTTTTGCCTTTGAGTATACTACATCGATTTATACAGCAAGGTTGGAAATAGTTTGTTTTTTCTTTTTTTAAATAAGTGGTTTCAGGGAAATATAAATGTAACGAGTGAGTAAACATCCAAACTTGATCAATGGTCATCAAATTAAGATCTGGAACATTAAAATTCCTTAACATTCATAAATTTTGACAATTGGCCCTAAAACAGGTAACTATCCAGAGCATGTCCTGGGATTATATTTGAAATAAGTTGAAATGTGTCTGTGAATAGTTTTGCGGAACATGATATCTCGTTTTCGTCCCTCTGGTCAAAATTGTTTTGGTTAACTGTCACTTCTGGTTTCATAGTTATTTTCATAGAAGATCAAGCACGTTTTTACGTTTCCCGAGACTAAAGCAGTCGGCTGACATCTTAAGCACTATACCAGAAACAATATCCGACGTCCACTATCACTCAAAATCAAAAGTAACTAAATAACTTCAGCGTGCCTTGTTCATTTGCTTTGGCAGTACATAACACATATATAAATACATCTGCAGTAGAAGTCTTGGAAGTTTAAACTATGTCTTTGGTTGCTACATGTACATATCAGCTGTCATGCTTGCTGGAGTGGAAACTTTATATCATTCCAGCCTGAAAAAACACAGACAAATCGACTGTTAGCCATCAGAAATGAGGAAAAGATTATAATTATACAGATGACATTGAACCAGCTGAAAATAATGCAAAACTTTAATTTTTCGAAAGAAATAATCTAACAAATAACTATCCGGAAGTACCTCCGTGGTCGAGTACCTCCGTGGTCGAGTGGCTAGAGTCGCTAACTTGGATTCTCTGTAACCTCTAAACGATTGGTCAGGTGTTCGCGCCCTGCTAACGGTCGTTTCTCCTTATGGCAGTTGCTTATGGCGCATAGGAGCGTAGTGCTGGTTCTCCCCGGGAGCGATGGATAGGTAAACTGCCCACCTATTAATATGACCGAAATAAGATTGATACGGGCGTTAAAATCATACAACACAAATAACAACGAATGACATGTTATTATTAACTCTTATATGCTGCTGGCGTCAAATAATTTTTCTTTGCAACCAGTGTAGATCATGATCAGCCTTCACGTCCGTGCATTGTTGTCAATATCTGCAGTTTACTATTCAGATCAGCTACCATATGAGCTACTATTAATGCCACTTTCAAATATTGAAAAAAATGGACAAGTGTATTTGAAATTTTAGCGAAACGAATGTAAATAGATTATTGATATGCATAACCATCTCGTTCCAACAACATGGGTTTTAGTGAGCTACTAGCATTTACGTTGTGTTAAAAAATAAGAAGTAGTGCAATTTACCCCATTAATAATTTGCCATCAACCATTCTATGTGTGTGTCTTCCAGTTCTGCAGGTGTAAGACGTTTTAGTACCTGAAATGTAAATGTGGTGTAAATGTATGTTTCATCATTTTTATACAAATAATATGATACAATATTTAATATAATATATGTTTTAATAATTCAAATACATTGCTTGAAAACATTTAAATAATTATTTATTTAATCTTCTTTCAATTGCGAAACACGTTTTTATAACTTATATTAATCGCTCTCAAGACTCACTCTAAATGGAATCAAATATTACTCGCTCTCGAGCGAGACGGGTAATGTGGAATTAGCCGTATCTTGCCAAAGGACACTGACACTACTTGGCAATCAAGGGGATCGAACCCGGTCTCTACGATCTCGAGGTGAACGCGCTCAGACCACTACATCAAGGCGGCTCCACATATAGTGGCTGCATACAACTCACAACTTATTCAGGCGACTTCTTATACACGGTCGTCTGTAATTACCAGATATCAATTATAGAAAATAATCTGAATATTGTTAATTTTATGTTTTAATGACGTCACATATCTACGGAGGTTGACTCATTCGTACAAAGGAAGAAAACAATAATTTTGTATACCCCAGTATAACTTCTTTGTCTTGTCTCCTGAACCAGCCAGTGAATATTGTAGCAAGTTAACGGTTTCTTCATAATTCTCTTTGCTTAAGCCATCTTCAAGGAAAAGAACACAACACAAGAAACGCTACGGCCTGTCGTGGCTACTTATTTCTTCAGTAATCTTCGCCAAGGAGACTCCAAACGAAAATATATATTCAACAGCAAATTCAGTGAATAAATATCCCCGGCACAATGAAACTAATGACTACAAAAGAACAACTGTAAAGGTCTGTTCCGTTTCAGAAAATAACTTCTTTAAAATTTGTACACCCCATACAGGCCTCATCTCCTTGGGGATAGTTACTTTACCTTTACAAAACAATACAAGTTGTAAGTTACATTGAATCCGCACTACAAGTTCCAGACTACAAGGATTTTAAAATATCTATATAAAAAATGTAAATAAATACATCCACGTAAGGATCTTATTTCAGTAAAAAACAACGGAACATGCAAACAGTGGAGTGGCAAAAGAGGTATCTTCTTCTGTATTCTTCGGCAAAGCCACCTGGAATCCACAAACAAACAATTATTAGTATAGCAATGAAGTGAATACGGATATACATGCAAACATAACAAAAGGAACAGATGAAGCAAGTGGCCAACCACTAACACACCCTCCTCTGCTCTGCCCAAAGACACGGAGCTTACCACTTTTCGCTGCTGATCGGACAAAAGCAGGCAGGCAGGCAAAGCGAGGGCGGTTGACAGACGATTGAAAAGCTGCCAAGGTATGGTGCTCAGACTGCATGCAGCGCTACGGTAGACTCAAGGAACGGCAGCACATCATGTTAAATGTTAATGAAAAAAAGAAAAGAAAACAAACTAATTAAAGAAATATACATACCGGAAACCACCGGAAAAATACGGCGCGGTACGGACGCGAACACCGGTATCTTCTTCTGTATTCTTCGGCAAGGCCACCTGGAATTGACAAGCAAACAATTGTTAGTAGAGCAATGAAGTGAATACGGATATACATGCAAACATAACAAAAGGAACAGACTGAAGGCAAGTGGCCAACCACTAACACACCCTCCTCTGCTCTGCCCAAAGACACGGAGCTTACCACTTTTCGCTGCTGATCGGACAAAAGCAGGCAGGCAGGCAAAGCGAGGGCGGTTGACAGACGATTGAAAAGCTGCCAAGGTATGGTGCTCAGACTGCATGCAGCGCTACGGTAGACTCAAGGAACGGCAGCACATCATGTTAAATGTTAATGAAAAAAAGAAAAGAAAACAAACTAATTAAAGAAATATACATACCGGAAACCACCGGAAAAAAACGGCGCGGTACGGACGCGAACACCGGTATCTTCTTCTGTATTCTTCGGCAAGGCCACCTGGAATTGACAAGCAAACAATTGTTAGTAGAGCAATGAAGTGAATACGGATATACATGCAAACATAACAAAAGGAACAGACTGAAGGCAAGTGGCCAACCACTAACACACCCTCCTCTGCTCTGCCCAAAGACACGGAGCTTACCACTTTTCGCTGCTGATCGGACAAAAGCAGGCAGGCAGGCAAAGCGAGGGCGGTTGACAGACGATTGAAAAGCTGCCAAGGTATGGTGCTCAGACTGCATGCAGCGCTACGGTAGACTCAAGGAACGGCAGCACATCATGTTAAATGTTAATGAAAAAAAGAAAAGAAAACAAACTAATTAAAGAAATATACATACCGGAAACCACCGGAAAAAAACGGCGCGGTACGGACGCGAACACCGGTATCTTCTTCTGTATTCTTCGGCAAGGCCACCTGGAATTGACAAGCAAACAATTGTTAGTAGAGCAATGAAGTGAATACGGATATACATGCAAACATAACAAAAGGAACAGACTGAAGGCAAGTGGCCAACCACTAACACACCCTCCTCTGCTCTGCCCAAAGACACGGAGCTTACCACTTTTCGCTGCTGATCGGACAAAAGCAGGCAGGCAGGCAAAGCGAGGGCGGTTGACAGACGATTGAAAAGCTGCCAAGGTATGGTGCTCAGACTGCATGCAGCGCTACGGTAGACTCAAGGAACGGCAGCACATCATGTTAAATGTTAATGAAAAAAAGAAAAGAAAACAAACTAATTAAAGAAATATACATACCGGAAACCACCGGAAAAATACGGCGCGGTACGGACGCGAACACCGGTATCTTCTTCTGTATTCTTCGGCAAGGCCACCTGGAATTGACAAGCAAACAATTGTTAGTAGAGCAATGAAGTGAATACGGATATACATGCAAACATAACAAAAGGAACAGACTGAAGGCAAGTGGCCAACCACTAACACACCCTCCTCTGCTCTGCCCAAAGACACGGAGCTTACCACTTTTCGCTGCTGATCGGACAAAAGCAGGCAGGCAGGCAAAGCGAGGGCGGTTGACAGACGATTGAAAAGCTGCCAAGGTATGGTGCTCAGACTGCATGCAGCGCTACGGTAGACTCAAGGAACGGCAGCACATCATGTTAAATGTTAATGAAAAAAAGAAAAGAAAACAAACTAATTAAAGAAATATACATACCGGAAACCACCGGAAAAATACGGCGCGGTACGGACGCGAACACCGGTATCTTCTTCTGTATTCTTCGGCAAGGCCACCTGGAATTGACAAGCAAACAATTGTTAGTAGAGCAATGAAGTGAATACGGATATACATGCAAACATAACAAAAGGAACAGACTGAAGGCAAGTGGCCAACCACTAACACACCCTCCTCTGCTCTGCCCAAAGACACGGAGCTTACCACTTTTCGCTGCTGATCGGACAAAAGCAGGCAGGCAGGCAAAGCGAGGGCGGTTGACAGACGATTGAAAAGCTGCCAAGGTATGGTGCTCAGACTGCATGCAGCGCTACGGTAGACTCAAGGAACGGCAGCACATCATGTTAAATGTTAATGAAAAAAAGAAAAGAAAACAAACTAATTAAAGAAATATACATACCGGAAACCACCGGAAAAAAACGGCGCGGTACGGACGCGAACACCGGTATCTTCTTCTGTATTCTTCGGCAAGGCCACCTGGAATTGACAAGCAAACAATTGTTAGTAGAGCAATGAAGTGAATACGGATATACATGCAAACATAACAAAAGGAACAGACTGAAGGCAAGTGGCCAACCACTAACACACCCTCCTCTGCTCTGCCCAAAGACACGGAGCTTACCACTTTTCGCTGCTGATCGGACAAAAGCAGGCAGGCAGGCAAAGCGAGGGCGGTTGACAGACGATTGAAAAGCTGCCAAGGTATGGTGCTCAGACTGCATGCAGCGCTACGGTAGACTCAAGGAACGGCAGCACATCATGTTAAATGTTAATGAAAAAAAGAAAAGAAAACAAACTAATTAAAGAAATATACATACCGGAAACCACCGGAAAAAAACGGCGCGGTACGGACGCGAACACCGGTATCTTCTTCTGTATTCTTCGGCAAGGCCACCTGGAATTGACAAGCAAACAATTGTTAGTAGAGCAATGAAGTGAATACGGATATACATGCAAACATAACAAAAGGAACAGACTGAAGGCAAGTGGCCAACCACTAACACACCCTCCTCTGCTCTGCCCAAAGACACGGAGCTTACCACTTTTCGCTGCTGATCGGACAAAAGCAGGCAGGCAGGCAAAGCGAGGGCGGTTGACAGACGATTGAAAAGCTGCCAAGGTATGGTGCTCAGACTGCATGCAGCGCTACGGTAGACTCAAGGAACGGCAGCACATCATGTTAAATGTTAATGAAAAAAAGAAAAGAAAACAAACTAATTAAAGAAATATACATACCGGAAACCACCGGAAAAATACGGCGCGGTACGGACGCGAACACCGGTATCTTCTTCTGTATTCTTCGGCAAGGCCACCTGGAATTGACAAGCAAACAATTGTTAGTAGAGCAATGAAGTGAATACGGATATACATGCAAACATAACAAAAGGAACAGACTGAAGGCAAGTGGCCAACCACTAACACACCCTCCTCTGCTCTGCCCAAAGACACGGAGCTTACCACTTTTCGCTGCTGATCGGACAAAAGCAGGCAGGCAGGCAAAGCGAGGGCGGTTGACAGACGATTGAAAAGCTGCCAAGGTATGGTGCTCAGACTGCATGCAGCGCTACGGTAGACTCAAGGAACGGCAGCACATCATGTTAAATGTTAATGAAAAAAAGAAAAGAAAACAAACTAATTAAAGAAATATACATACCGGAAACCACCGGAAAAATACGGCGCGGTACGGACGCGAACACCGGTATCTTCTTCTGTATTCTTCGGCAAGGCCACCTGGAATTGACAAGCAAACAATTGTTAGTAGAGCAATGAAGTGAATACGGATATACATGCAAACATAACAAAAGGAACAGACTGAAGGCAAGTGGCCAACCACTAACACACCCTCCTCTGCTCTGCCCAAAGACACGGAGCTTACCACTTTTCGCTGCTGATCGGACAAAAGCAGGCAGGCAGGCAAAGCGAGGGCGGTTGACAGACGATTGAAAAGCTGCCAAGGTATGGTGCTCAGACTGCATGCAGCGCTACGGTAGACTCAAGGAACGGCAGCACATCATGTTAAATGTTAATGAAAAAAAGAAAAGAAAACAAACTAATTAAAGAAATATACATACCGGAAACCACCGGAAAAATACGGCGCGGTACGGACGCGAACACCGGTATCTTCTTCTGTATTCTTCGGCAAGGCCACCTGGAATTGACAAGCAAACAATTGTTAGTAGAGCAATGAAGTGAATACGGATATACATGCAAACATAACAAAAGGAACAGACTGAAGGCAAGTGGCCAACCACTAACACACCCTCCTCTGCTCTGCCCAAAGACACGGAGCTTACCACTTTTCGCTGCAGATCGGACAAAAGCAGGCAGGCAGGCAAAGCGAGGGCGGTTGACAGACGATTGAAAAGCTGCCAAGGTATGGTGCTCAGACTGCATGCAGCGCTACGGTAGACTCAGGGAACGGCAGCACATCATGTTAAATGTTAATGAAAAAAAGAAAAGAAAACAAACTAATTAAAGAAATATACATACCGGAAACCACCGGAAAAAAACGGCGCGGTACGGACGCGAACACCGGTATCTTCTTCTGTATTCTTCGGCAAGGCCACCTGGAATTGACAAGCAAACAATTGTTAGTAGAGCAATGAAGTGAATACGGATATACATGCAAACATAACAAAAGGAACAGACTGAAGGCAAGTGGCCAACCACTAACACACCCTCCTCTGCTCTGCCCAAAGACACGGAGCTTACCACTTTTCGCTGCAGATCGGACAAAAGCAGGCAGGCAGGCAAAGCGAGGGCGGTTGACAGACGATTGAAAAGCTGCCAAGGTATGGTGCTCAGACTGCATGCAGCGCTACGGTAGACTCAAGGAACGGCAGCACATCATGTTAAATGTTAATGAAAAAAAGAAAAGAAAACAAACTAATTAAAGAAATATACATACCGGAAACCACCGGAAAAATACGGCGCGGTACGGACGCGAACACCGGTATCTTCTTCTGTATTCTTCGGCAAGGCCACCTGGAATTGACAAGCAAACAATTGTTAGTAGAGCAATGAAGTGAATACGGATATACATGCAAACATAACAAAAGGAACAGACTGAAGGCAAGTGGCCAACCACTAACACACCCTCCTCTGCTCTGCCCAAAGACACGGAGCTTACCACTTTTCGCTGCTGATCGGACAAAAGCAGGCAGGCAGGCAAAGCGAGGGCGGTTGACAGACGATTGAAAAGCTGCCAAGGTATGGTGCTCAGACTGCATGCAGCGCTACGGTAGACTCAAGGAACGGCAGCACATCATGTTAAATGTTAATGAAAAAAAGAAAAGAAAACAAACTAATTAAAGAAATATACATACCGGAAACCACCGGAAAAATACGGCGCGGTACGGACGCGAACACCGGTATCTTCTTCTGTATTCTTCGGCAAGGCCACCTGGAATTGACAAGCAAACAATTGTTAGTAGAG
>JAFMSR010000937.1:0-37659 GCA_022818135.1 Saxidomus purpurata | reverse complement strand
TGTAACGGGTTATTTTTCTGCCATATTGGATAGTTGTAACGAGAACAAAGTGACTAACCTTGACTATTATCGTCTTTCAGCGATTATTACAAACCAAGGTGATCGTGAGAATATCAGTTAAGAAAGGAAAAGGGCATTTCCCGAACACGTATGCAAATTGCATTAGCGGTAAGCTGATAAGTCAACCTTGGGTGATTCGTAAATAAAGTAGAATGTATCTGAACTCTTTTCAAAGGAGAATTTCTCTTTTACCGGAAGCAATTATTTATAAATTCACTACTGTACATAAAAAATTGAGTATGTTTTACCTCAGACATACAATGTACGTATTAATATCATGTTATGTTCTCTGTGGTATATCTTTTTATCATAATCATCTTTGATGCTTCCGGATCAACTCGTACCTAAGTCAACTCGTACCTTAGTCATCTCGTACCCGAATTGGTCAACTCGTACGGTTCAAAAAGTCAATTGGTACCATTTGTAGTCAATCGTACCTTTTGTTTCAAAACTTACGTTTCATTTACCTTTTGTTTCAAAACATATTTTCAACCTAGTCAAACTATTTAAGTGATGTCTTGAGCTAATTCTGAGATATTTTCGTTTTGGGTCAGAATCTCGCAGAGGAGGGATATTGCCCATACAAAAAATAACACAATGTCTCGACGCGCATACAATTAGTTGAACTAATTTTCAACCAGGAACAAAAGGTACTGATATGTAATCAAAGGATGGAATTTATCATTATTTTATTGAGATCTGTGTTATAGTTATACCGTCTCCCTTGGTCTAGTGGTGTAGGCATCCGCCTTGGGAGCGGGAGGTCGAAGGTTCGAATCCAAACAGGGGTCTATTCTGATATGGCCGGTTGGTGAGCCGCCAGCTAGTTAAATAATGGTTACCGTAAGCCTACCTGCCTGGTGCCTGGCATTAAAAGGATAGGATTCCGGAGGTAAATGTGCTCAAAAAGAAGGTGTCTCATAAGTCTAAAAAGGCTGGCCCTTTAGGGGTGACACTATAATAAACAAACATTTTACTTTACCTTCATAGTGCTCAATAGTCAATATTGTATAATTTTCAGATGTTAAACAGTTGAAATAAACTAAATTGTTGTTCGAGACGTAACTTACGTAGTCTCCTAAAATTCAGTTAATTGTTACTGTGACTTGATCAGAAATTCCATTGCCTTGATAAATAAATTCACACAGAAATTTTTTGTACATAAATCGATACTAAAAGAAAACAGGAAGTAAATTAACTAATTTTTTGAGTGTGTCTACAAACCTAAATTCGATGTTCGAGGGCCTATTTTGTCTTAAAGTACCTTAAGTTGAACTGAAATAAACATATTTTTGTCATTTACATGATGAAAATAAAACAATTTTCGAAAGTCCCGTTATTCATTATTTAAGTAACGCTTCAAATGAATGATTACGTAGGGTACGAGTTGACTTTCAAATCATTCTCTTCATTTCTACCTGACTTTCTGATACATTTTTGCAAATCAAAAGCAAAATAACATATTTCAATGAAAAACTTTAATGATGTTTGATAAAAAAATATTATCTCAAAGATACTGAATAAAAAATGTTAAGGTACGAGTTGACTTTCTCGAAAACAAAATCAGGTACGAGTTGACCAATTCAGGTACAAGATGACTAAGGTACAATTGACATAGGTACGAGTTGACTGGTTACCTCTTTGATGATGGCTAGCCGTCATAACTGATTATTTTGGCCATCAGGGTGTCCGATAAGGGGCATTGTCACTTCAGCGTAAAATTTTCAGGAGTCAACGTGAGATTTTTAAACGTCGACCCATTGGTCAAAGAGTTTTTTTAGCCTTGTTCTCTATGTTTGCACATCATATTTTTCAGTTTGTGTTAAAATGAAGCTTTACTGTTGTATTTTCAAAAAACTCTTAAAACAGCAAGGTCTAGCAGCTGATCTCTTCCCTAGGCTTAAATGTACCGTGTTTCCTGTTTGTCACATATCTTCCTGACCTCGCATGTCTGTGATTTTCTGAAAGCCCGTAGATTAAAATACAAGGTCCCCTCCGTTTCTCACTTTCTGTTGCGTCAATGGTTGAAGCGGCCTGAGTGTTTGGAATTAACAAGTTGATTGACATGTACGCTAAGTAAAGAATGAAATTTCTGAAGGGTCAAATATGACTCGTTGGGTGTTTTTATTGCGGGTCAAATACAGGTATTTCAAAATTTTCATGGGTCCAAACCCAGGAGCTTGCCCGCCTGGTCTACTAAACACGCTCGCCATACTTGTATACATTATAAAGTTAACTGTTTCTTTGCTTATCATTTTTTTCTTAATTCTGTAAAACATAACTTGTAAAGAGTCTTACATTCTTTCTTTCAGGGAAAAAGGCATACTCGTATGATAGACTGAATCTAGCCTGGGTCCTGTCAGTAAGCTTTTAAGCTGTACTTGTCAACCAATGCTTACAGAAGAAGAAATGCCATTGGTACTCATCTTAGACTCTAAAGAAACTGGCGCGACTTTGCAGATGGACATAGATGGTGATTTAATGGATGATATGAATGCAATTTTACAGAAACTAAGGACTGAAACGTCTGAGCTGAAAACTGAAGATGAGATTCGATATTGACTATTGCAGGGACAATAATGACAAATTGAAGCACCTTACTGAGTCTCCAAGCATTTTCAATTTTGATGTTGCTTTATCAGTTTCTTGAACCATATTATGATATTTACCAAACAGACTAGCTATTAACAAGTTCAAACTTACGACATTGACTCTAATAAAACTAAGACTTAACCTTTCTTATATGTTCTTTACCAGATGAATTTGATACAACACAGCCAACTTTATCAAGACTGTTCACTGCAACTATTGCAGATATATAAGAGAAGGCGGAAGCTCATTAGATGATGGCCAGAGCATGAAACAATCTGAAAAACTATGCGAATGGAATTTCACAAATTTGCAATGATAATTTTCGACTGTTTCGACATGTTTATTGAAAAGCCATCTGGACTTGATGTCTTAAGCCACGATTGGACAAAATAATTTATGTTTATGTGTTGTGTTTACCTTTTGAGGTAGAAAATTTACTAAGTTACTGTGTCATTGTCGCCACGGTAAAAAAACTTAACTCATTCTTATTCAGCGAATAAACATGATAAATGACAGGGAAATTGCAGTTTTATATTTACATTATACCATGGTACAGAGTGAAACTATATCGGTGTAATCCAGTGGATTCACGTCACTACCTTAATAACCCTATTAAATCGTTGTAAAAGTTTTCAATTAGTAGTCACATGCTTTAGGAATAGCTTATGCCCTTGGTTTTGTTGCGGAGGGAAGTATATTTATTTGACTTATTTGTTTAATCATAATTATTTATTCATTCTACAGGTATAGAGATTTAATGCCTCGTTTACTTCAGATTCATTCATTGATTTTAATATTATGAATATGAAATCTATTTTACGTAACAAAATTGTACAGTATTGTTGTCTAACCTCTTGCAACTCAATATAGCTGCCAAAATGGCCGTTTAGTGTATGCATGTGCATCCATACATCTGAGTTTAGCTTGTACGAGCTGTTACTATCCATGTATTGAGGTATTCTTAAATAACTTGGCAGAATTGTTCACCACTATGAGACGGAGTGTCATACGCAAGAACCAGGTCCCTAGTTCTAAGGTCAATGTCACTCTTAGAGTTTAAAGGTCAATTCAAGAATGACTTTTCGGAGCATATCTCCTTCATGCATAAGGGATTTTTATGTAACTTGGTACAAATGTTCATCATCATAAGATAGAGTGTCATGCCTTCCAAGGTCAAGGTCACACAGGTCAAAGGTCAGATACAAGAATAATTCAAGAATGACTTTGTTCGGACCATTTCTTCTTTATGCCTGAAGGGATTTTGATGTAACTCAGCACAAATGTTCACCACCATGAAACGGAGGATCAAGAAGAAGGTCTAGGGTCAAGGTCACACATAGAGGTTAAAGGTTAAATCCAATAATATCTTTGTACGGAGAATTTCTTCTTCATGCATGGAGGAATTTTGATTTAACTTTGCACAAATGTTCACCACCATTTAGCTACCCTTGTTTTTAGAATTACTTCCTTTTGTTGTTACTGTAAATGGTTTACATTTTAACTTTTTTATTTCTGGCTGTTAAGAAAAATCAAGACAACTTTTCTGTGGTACAAAATGCATGTTACATCTAATATTTAGGTATTTTTTTGCCTATCTACTTGATAAGGAGTTGGCCCTTTTTACAGCTGGCGACTCAACATGTACGTGAGCATCTAGTTTTTGAATGTATACAAGTGTAGGCCAGTCCTATGCAGACTCTAATATATCATAAGAAACTTAAGTACAAAAAAATGTATGATTCATAATTGGAGGAAATATTAAAGACAGATACATAAAATGTACAATGTACAATATTATGTAAGAGCCAGTCAGCTAGGGCAGGATTGATAAATTTAGGGAGAAATAATGTTGCATTAAAGACAATTTGATTTACAGACCACTATGCCTGTCGTGACTTGATACTTCATGCAATGATTGAAAACATTTAGGATATGGAGAACTGTAACTTTAGATAACTTACTCCCTTTCTGTTGAAACCTTGTCAGGAAAATGTGGATAATATTGAAAACCGGGAATGAATAAATACTTGAATCACACCATCAGTGAGTGCAGTGACCAAGAACCATAACTCTAGCTAATCCCATAATTGATGTATCTATTACCCTTCCATGAAATTGGCAGCCATTTGATTGGTCAATGACTCTGAAGTTCATATTGATATGAATAGGCAAGCTGGTAATATACACCTGCCATATCCTGTCATTGTACCCCACACTTAACGTGAGTGTTCGCATGAAGTACATCAATGAAGCAATCATATTCAAACTAGAATGCAGCTCTACAGTATTGAATCATCACTGTCCTCTTGTTACAATGTTACAATACCATTTAAGATCTGTATGCTTTGGGACGTGATCACCATTATCATATAAAGGACACTTCCAGTGCCTTCAGCGCTTTGATTAAATTATTTTATTGGTTTTGTAAACATATAATTGTTGAAAGATTTACCAAATGAGTTTGTATAGTAAAAATTTAATGAAATAATTTAAGAAATAGCATATTCAACTAAATCAAGGGTGTAGATGGTATTTACAGAAAATATGAGTTTGTGTAGTAAAAATTTACTGAACTTATTTTGAGAAATAGCATATTTTGTGAAGATTCAACTAAAACATGGGTGTAGATGGTATTTACACAAAAAATGATAGAAGCAAGAAACTGACACAATGTTTTTAATATGCATTTGTGCAATTGACCTAATCCAAAATCAAAAACACTTTGTTTGAGTGTTGGAAAATCATTGATGATGTAATGAGTTAGTATATATTCACTTAATTCTCTTTGACTATGATTAAATGCTTTAACAAATGAGAAAATAGTGGTAACCGGCTGGTTTTACAATGTATTTCTCATGTCAGTATGAGATTTATTATAATAATTTATAATAACTTAGGCGATTTAATTAGGTGACTGTAAGTTAAAATCTTTACACAGCTCTGGTATGTTATGTTAAACTTATAGACAAAAATAGTTATGAAAATCATCATTTTCTTTAGTAATATTCAGTCTATTGAGATTTTTAGAGTATTTTAGGAATTCTTGATAACTATACTGTTACTATTAAAAATTTAAGAAAACTCTTTATCATGTGTAAGGGTATTATACACAGACCGGCATAGGTGGATATTACTTATTGCTGTTATATTTTGTGAATATTTGGTATCTCTATTAAATTAAATACAACAGAGACAGGCATGGCAGATATATTTTCTCCATAAATTAATATTTACAACAACTAAAAACAAGAAAATTTAAAAGAAAGGAACATATATTCAAAAGGAAATATATGTACTTTGCAACAATTTAATAAAATTATTTGTATCAGATATATAGTAATGAAAACTATTCTGATATCTATAGCTCAAAATGTACATTATCATGATAATGCCTATATATGAAATGTTTTTATTTATTTATATATTAAAATATAAATGTAAAATTTAAAAATAATCAGCCAGTGGAGAGTTTGAGTATTATATTTAATTTAAATTTTGTCAGTCATTTGACAATCTGTTATATAGTTCTCTAGTAACAGAAAAATTGTTTTACTTAATTAATCTTTTGACTGGATCAAGAATATTACTAATAGTGTACTCCTGACCCAGTTTTGACATTTCTGCTTTAAATACCTGTCTCTGTGTAGCGAAAGTGGAGCAGTCTAGTAAGAAATGTGGGGTGTCGTATTCCACACTACACTGGGGGCAAACCGGTGCCACTTTTAAAATATACTGACCTGCATTTGCAGGCAGTAGGTTTGCGCCCAGTCTCAGCCTGGTAATTGATTTATCTACTCTGTATTTAGTAGAGTATTCCACTGGGCGACTGAGCCCCACTGTGCTCCTGCGGAAAGTGTGCACGAAGGATTTGTACTTCAGATCTTCCCGCTAAGCAGGGCCTTGGCCTGCCATCAGTCACTCAAAATATTCAATACTCCCCCACTGAAGTCTATGCCAGGATTCGAACCTTTGTCCTTGCACTGTCTGCACTCTCATTGCCTGATATGCCTATATGAGCCGGGCACCAAACAGAGGTTATTTTGATACCTAAGTTTAGGCATTGGTTGTATTTAATTAATATTTTAGCTAATATTTCTGGTCTTGAGTGGCTATTGTTTGAAACCATAGAAATTAATGAAGAAAGTGAATCTGAAAAAATAGCCACTTTTTTGTGATTTTGTTTTAAAGCCCAGCTCATTGCAGTGTCAATGGCAGTAATTTCTGCAGTGTAGATAGAAGTGTGATTTGGAAGTCTGTTTATATTTTTTTCTTTTTTATAAGGGATAACCACTGCAGAAGAGCATTTTCCTGTATCTGGATCTTTAGATCTATCTGTATATATATGTACATGACCTGAGTAAATGTTATCTATATGTATTTGTGTTTCTGACTTGGCGAGGTGAACCAAGTCAGTTTTCTTAACTCTGTGTTGAAGTGTTAGGTCAACATCAGGCAAAGTGAGGGTCCAGGGTGCGGGACCACAGGGCACCTGGTCAGCCACAGTCATGTCTTGAATGCCGCACCCCTCAACCATTTCCTGTACCATAGCTCCAAAAGGCGACATGTGGTTTTTGAAGCAGGACCTGACAAAATACCCTTGTCCTAAAATGTGATTTACTTGATTATTGATCCTAGCCTAGGTTTGCGCCCAGTCTCGCCCTGTACTTAAGGATCTGCTCCTGTCTAAGCAGACGCAAAGGGGGGAACCCCCGCCTCCAGTTCAACCAGGTAGGCAGGAGTGGAGGGTAGAGCACCAAGGGCCAACCTGAGGGCCTTATTCTGTATGATGTCGAGCTTTCTAAGGTGACATAAGTTAGCACTAGAATTATAATAGACTTGTGCGCCATAGTCTATTTTTGAATGTATGAGAGACTTGTATAAAATTAACAGACTTCTTCTATCTGAACCGAAGTCTGTATATCTGAGCTTTTTCATGACTTGCAAGTCGCTTTGGCACCTGATAACCAATTCTTTAATATGTTGCTCAAATGTGAGTTTTTTTATCAAAAGTTACTCCTAAAAATTTGGCAACTTTAACAAAATTTATTGGTGTGCCACCTAAAGTAACGTTCAAAGTGTGCTGTGGTTGTAACCTAAATAGTATTCCTATTGTTTTAGTCTCTGAAATTTTAAAGCCCCAATTTTTGGCCCATCCTCCCAAGGAGTCCAATCCTGCTTGTGCATCTTTGGCAAGTTTGACTAAGTTGGACCCAGTTTCCCAAGTTCCAGAATCATCTGCAAACTGGCTTATAACCATCCCTGATCCCTTGAGAGTTTCAGGAAGCCCATTTATTATAAGAGAAAATAATAATGGGGACAGAATCGCGCCTTGAGGGGTACCTCTTTCCAGCTCAACCTCATCAAACAGTTCTCCTTGAACCCTTACTCTTATCTCTCTGCCCTCAAGGAAGGACCTGAGGTACTGGAAGCAGTGCCCAGTCACACCATACTGCCTTAATTTGAATAAAACCCTAAAAGACCACGTTAGGTCGAAAGCTGCCGTTAGGTCCAGAAATATTGCCAAAACTGATCTGGACCTATTCTTAGCTGATATTATATCGTGTTGAAGCCTCACCAGTTGATCAAGGGTACTTCTCCCCTTGCGAAACCCGGATTGATATGGGTTTATGATGTTGTTAGACTCTAAGAGGTACTCGAGTCTGGCTTTCACCATGCTTTCCATTATCTTACCAGCATGGGAGGTGAGACTTATAGGCCTATATGATTTAGGCTCAGCTGGATTCTTACCAGCTTTATGCAGAGGTATGACACAGGCCTCCCTCCATACCTCCGGGTACACCCCCTCAACCCATACCCTGTTGAAGAGTGCAAGCCACAGCTCTAGCAAGGAGTCTGGCATGTGTTTACAGAGTTCATAACTGATTCTGTCCGTGCCAGGAGCAGAATTCTTTTTATTTTTAATGTTCAATTTAAGTTCTTGCAGACTGAAGGCCATGTTAAAGTGACATTATGCGCATCTTACTGCACATAGTGTATTTTTGGTGACAGTTTTATAAAAGCAATTTTTGGTTGCTGTTCGTTTAAATGTGTTAAATTAATGATTATGCCGCATTAGTATTTGAAGTTGGTGCTTTAGATATAAAAAAATCGGACTGATAAAATGATAGTTGATTGTGTCGTTATTGATGTTGGTAGAGATTTCGGCAGTGGAAGGGAAGCAACTCCTGCATGCAGTTGTTCTTTTCTTAAATTGACTCTCCCAGTCAAATAAGAAAAATCAATATTTGGAAACTTATTATTTCATACTGGTAGCGTGAAGAGTTTGGTATATTGGGTTAAAAGCTATTATTTCCTCTACGCTTTTGTACACACACCATATTCAGCTGGATGTTTACTTGAAAAAAATGCGCATAATGTCACTTTAAGAATAGTATTATTATTTTCTTCCCGAGAGTATACCAGGTGTTGATATTGAGTTTCAAAATCTGCCTGGTATTTTAAAGTATCAGCATGCATATTTGAGTGGCTAGATACCTGTTTGTAATGATTAACCAGAAATTGTGCCTTTTCTTTGTTTGACAATGCAATGCTGTTATTTAACTTGAGCAAAGGTATGGGATTTCTTGCAATTCCCTTAATCCTGTCAATTTTCTGCCAAAACATTTTGGCATTGCATCTCTTCATTGAGATGGATTCACAGAACTCTTGCCAGTTCTGTTTTTTGGCCTCCAGGATAACCTGTTTACAGTGCTTTTCAGCTAAATTAAGAGTTACTAAGTTTTGCTCTATTGGATTTTTCCTGAAAGTTTTCAGAGGTCTTGCCTTTACTGCTGACCTCCACTCCCCAGACCATCAGGGAACTAGTTTCCGCTGGGCCTGGCCTCCCTTGGATACGGGGACAGACTTTTCTGCTACTCTCAGGGTGAGATCTGTCAAGTTACTGCAGTGGGAGTCAACACTAGGGTAAAAAACATCATCTGATTTGATGTTGATACTATATTGTTTGAAAAGGAACCAGTTCGCTTTCTCAAAATTGAATTTGGACTGTGAATCACTACAATTTGGTATATATTTGCCATTTATGGTGATATATAAAGGAAAATGATCTGAGTTCATGTCATCTTCCAGGACCCCCCATGTTGACACTGTGGCTAACTCAGGATGACAGAATGTGAGGTCTATGTTAGTCAAGGTTCCTCTATATTTGCAAATTCTAGTAGGAGAACCATCATTGAGCAGAATAATACCTAGATCTTCTGCCCAATACCATAACTCTGACCCCTTTTTGTTTGTGTATTCTGACCCCCAGTTAATATGGTGAGCATTAAAATCACCAGTAAGTAAACATTGCTGTAATATCCCATCTTTACCTAGTGCCTGTAAAGATGGTGGATCAAAATCTCTTGCATAGAGATTAACCAAAGAGATATATTTTTTTGATGAATAAATTTTGACTAACTGGACCTCAAATGCTACTTCTCCCTTATCATTGATGGGATTAGTAGTTTTAATAACCTCATAGTTTATACCATGCTTTATATACATGATAAGGCCACCATAACTCTGACCCTGGGGATTATTTTTAAATTTCTTGTGTTCAAGGTGGAAACCAGGAATATTTTTGCTACATGACTCAGTCCATTTAACTTCTTGTAAACAAATAACGTTTACAGACGGATTATTGGATGCAAACAGTTTAAGCTCAGTATGTTTGTCAGAGCCTAAACCCTGAACATTAAAAGAGATTATATTAACTGGTGAATCCATTATGAAAAAGTATATAAGAAATTACAGTTTCTTATTGAGAAAATTTAGTTGGAAAGTTTTCTAACCACTAGTCTGGATTGCAGTATCTTGTTCAGGTCCTGTTGTGTAGATTTCAATTTTTTGGGGGGTTACATGGGGGTTATAACCCCCACCTACCATTGGGGTTGCGCCCTTGGGCACCACACTTACTTTGGGCTTTTTCAATTTGTCTATTCCTGCGACCCCACCTGGGCTACTGTTCATGCCTAGGCTCTTACTAATGTGGGTTTTGACATACCCGTGTAACCGATTTTTAGAAGGTTTGGCCTTACTAAGAATGATTTTGGTTACCAAACTTGTAATATGATCAAGGGACACGACAATAGCCCTTTGACCAGGCTCTCTGATATTGATAGTATCAGGAAACCTGACATGGCGCTCACCGGGAACAGCCGGTGAGGTTTGCAGAGACTAATTGACTATATCGCGTGCCCCCTCTCCGTCGATAACCGGAGGACTGACCAAAGGTACACTGGGTATTGCTACTAGCCCAGAAATAGATAGATTACAGTAGCTTAATAGGGTGGTGCCCTGCACAATTTGCCACACGTTACCTTATAGGGGCACTTATCAGCTATGTGCCCAAACCCTTGGCATTTGAAGCACCTAAGTGTGGGGGGCTGTACATATGTTTCTGTTTGAAACGATATGTTGGTGTCCTTAAGTTGTGCGCTCAGGGGGCATGCCCCACTGAACGTAAGCTGTACTGCTCAACTTTCTAATCCTTTTTTATTTTTGAGGCGGGATGCCGCAACAAGACAAGCACCCCGATCACTTGTGTACTCCAATTGATTAATTAGAGAATTAACATTCTCACCCACCGGTATCCCGTGAATTACCACGTCGTAGTAGCACTACCGCCAACACTTCCAAACCTCCCATTGTTTTTTGTTCGTTTTTCAAAGCAGACGATAGAGCCGCACTGGAATTGAATTCCAGGAGTACCGCGCCGGATGCCAACGATGTGATCTTACTTATGATTTTTATTTTCATTGAGATCTCTTTTGAAAGTTGCTTCAAGGTCATAGATTTAACTAGGTTACCCTGCTTAGCACGCAACACGCACGTTACATCTTACTCTATTGCGTAAAACTTTTCTCGGACCTTTGATTTCTTTCTCAGAATTTCATTGGTTGATTTACATGTACATGCGTCATTCTCTTTCATTGGTTACGTTTACCTATTTAGGCAATTTAACAAAGCTTTCGCGCCACTTGTTAGTTTTTGTTTGGTTGTGTCATACCATTTTTTGCAGTTGTGCAAATTATCACGTTGTAGTAGTATTTTGAATTGGAAAAGAATTTCTTTTATTTTACGTTACCCACTACAAAATGATGGAAGGATATAATTAAGGACTTGTTTAAAATAGTGGGTATTTTCCCCCGTTACGGGGTAAAGTGTTGTTTTCTTTTGCTCTTTGCAATTGTAACGTATCTCCGAGCAATCGTCGATATATAAATTTTCCTTAAGGTTTCTTTCCTCTTGATTCAAAGCAAATCACGACAAATGTACTTTCAGTAACTTTGATTTAAATTTACTATAAGGGATCAGCTGAACAAATAAACTTCACTGTATTTCTCCTTATGGCTCAACACTTGCAGAACCAATAATTTATACTAATACACCAATCTCAGGGCAGCTAGGCTACTCATAAGATAAGGTGATCAACTCCCTAATACGCCTATACGTCGATTACACTATAACAATATATAACTGCAACCTAAGTACTATGACTTAATTCGAGTATTCTCTACAAGAAACTGGGCTTCTACGAAAATCATACTGTACTATTAAGCATCGCTTTTGGTCAACTTGCAAATTATATGTTAAAGTAAACGAATCCCTTATCTGGGCCAAGGCACCTTTATTTACTTTAGTTAGCCTCTAAGAAGCTGAGCTTCTACAGAGATTTATCCTGTATAAATAAATACGGCCAAAAATCCCAGATATTATATTATTCTCTTTGATGTGACTACGACAAGACCTAGGCACAGACTGACATTTTCACTGATTTGATTTGATTTGAAGCAAATTTTATAAAGGTCCGTCCATAAGAGCAAATATGTTAGCTTGTATTTGTGGATGAGACCTCGGCATGTCTCTCATCATGCCTATACCTATCAAAAGTGTTTTGATACTAGATGGTATATATGTTTGTTTTGTAAAGTAAAAATCTCCTTTTATAAAGTGTTGTCCTATTTTTACTCTGCTTAGCTTTTTGTGATGATAAAAGTGGTCGTCGACGATGTTGTAGATCTAGTAGTTGCAGCGTTGATTGCCTATCGCACAGCAGACGTCACTGTCACATAGGTCTTCCTTCTTCTGGAACGGGAACGAAATCGCCATCGTCGTAGCCGGTCGTAGCGATGTATTGTTACATACATCTTTGAGAGAGAGAGTTTGAATTTGGAAAATGGTTCGCGTAGTCAAATATGTTATATAAGAAAAAAGTCTTACAAAGACAAAGAAAAATTTAGCCACTTTACTAAAAAGAAAGAATAATTTAAGGATAGATAAACTAGTGGCAGTATTTACTTATAACTGTTATAAAATGTACTCTAACTGATGTAATTATTGTTGAAATATTAATCTGAATATTTATATTTTGGTGCCAATCTTTTACATGTTGAAAGGAATTATATAAAACATGAAATAAGCTACTTGTTAACTTTTCTTCTTTCAATATAAAAATGTACAATAGAAATCAATAAAGAGACTTGTACTAGTTGGTTGTTTACTACCGGAGCTTGAAGCAAAAATCGGATAGTAAATTAACTAATGGAGCCAGGAGAGACAAAAATGATTAGCCAATCAGCAGGGTGCTAATGGCCGCCATTTCGGTCTACTACTGATGAGAAAGCACAGTCATTAATGTAATTCTTGGAACCATTTGATTATAAAATATATAAAATGCCAAAATCAGTCTTTAAATATATGAATGTTGCTGTAGATCATGATTTCGTAAAATTAGAAATTTTATTAAAATTCTGTGGATTTTTTGTGTGAAATTCTTTTTAATTGTTTCAGATATTCTGTTTATTTGTTTTATATTGACTTATATATAAAAAAAGAAGTAAGTGTAGATCATGATTTGCATGATCGGCGATTCGGTCCTTGGTCAGATGCTGGTGAACTACTATTCCTGATCCTGGTTGACTAACCAGTACTTTTCACACCGTCGGAGTTATATGTGATTGGGTTTTTCGTTCCTGAGTAAGATTGTTCTTAATGTAGTTTTAATCTTGTATTGAACATCTTAGATGGTTCGAAAATATGGTCGCGAAAGTAAGATGTGTTTTTTAAGATAAACATTGCTGTACGTACTACTTGACCTGACCATGTGACCTGACCTATTTGTTGGTTTGTGTGACCTACTGCGACTTTTCGTGCGCACGAACCGGATGGAGTTATAACAGGTGCGCGTTTGGTTTTATTGCTCCGGCTAGTTTTTACAGTAGATTACTGTTACCATTTAGGAAATAAGTAGTGTTTTATGCATTTTCTGCAATGTCTGGGGTATCTAGATGTAGGATCAATCACTGTTTTTGTTTAGTTATGACTCTTTATATGGGCATTACGTATACGTTTTCTTGTGGAGTTTTTTCCGTAATGGTTATTAATTCTAATTTTAGAAGTGGTGCCCTCTACCCAGGATTGGTTAAAGATTTGAAGTAGTGTATTCCTGCTTTCCTGTGGTAATTTTTTTAGTATTTTGTAATGAATCAGGTCTTCTCCCGGTGCACCGTCCTTGTAGTTCGACAAAGCTTTATTAAGTTCAAATATAGTAAATTCTTGGTTATATTCTTGTGAGTTATCATTGTTCCTATCATTGATACGTTCATTTACTGCTCTGTTTATAATCCTTTTGAGTAATAAAAATTCTCTAGTGTACCCTTTATTACTGCTAGCTTCGGCATATTGTTTGACTAATGCGTTAGCTTTTTCTTTTGGTTCCGTAATAATTTGTTGGCCTATCTTAAAGACTGGATTGCTCTTTGGTACACTGCCTTTAAGTTTATTTACAAAATTCCAAACTTCCTTAGATGATGTATTACATGTGATAGTTGAGCAGAAATTGCGCCAACTGTCCTGCTTTCCTTTTTAACTACTCTTACTGCTCTTGCTCGGGCTATTTTGAATAAAATGAGAGTTATGGGAGTTCATTCCCTTTTATGAATTTTACGTCTAATTTCTCTGCTTCTTATGGCTTCGTGGCATTCCTGTGTCCACCATACTTTCTTGATTCTAGTTTTGATAATTTTGGGTTTAGATTTTGGAATTGTTTTTTCTAAAATACCATTAAGTTTATCTAGAAATTCTTTGAAATTTTCCTCTACTGTTTGATTCTTAATTTTGTAATTTAATTCTACCATGCATAAATGATGAAATTCCATCCACTGGTGGATGCCTTGTCTATCAGCCATTTTTCAGTTATCATTACATTTTCAAATCTTATTGGAGTTTCTATTATTGTTATTATAGGACGATGACCACTATTGAAGCTGTTGTCGACTACAAGGAACGTTGCCCTAGGGTGCAGACCTGCGGAGACTATAGACAGATCCAGGGCTGAATCTGTGTGGTTTGCCTGCTCGGCGAGACGGGTGCATTGACCATCGTTTATGCAATTTAGATCTGACTCGTTCATAAAGTCTATCAGATCCTCTGCCCCAGCATCGCGCCTAAAGTAATTTTCGGGGTTCCAAAGTGGATGTTTTAAATTGAAGTCTCCTACTATTACATTTGACTGTCCTAAATTTTTGAAGGTATTCCTAACAAGAGGGCCATGATGGCCCTGTATCGCTCACCTGTCTACCATTGGCAAAAATAAAAGGTTATTAATAGCAGAAAGGATCATTTTTGTGTCGCCCTTTCGGAGAAAAGGCGATACATAGGGATCGCTTTGTCCGTCCGTCGGTCCGTCCGTCGGTCAGTCCGTCCGTCCGTCGGTCCGCCCGTCCGTCCGTCCGTCACACAAACTTAACGTTGGCTATAACTTTGCCATTTCTTAAGATTTCTTCATCAAACTTTACAACTGTATTGCTTATGACAAAAGGGTCATGATGCCGCCAAATTTTGTAGGTCAAGGTCATATTTGACAGAGTTATGCCCCTTTTTGTACTTAGATTTTGTCACGAAAACTTAACGTTGGCTATAACTTTGCCATTTCTTAAGATTTCTTCATCTAACTTTCAAATTGCATTGCTTATGACATTAGGGTTGTGATGCCGCCAAATTTTGTAGGTCAAGGCCATATTTGACAGAGTTATGCCCCTTTTTATACTTAGATTATTGCTATAACTTTGCCATTTCTTAAGATTTCTTCATCAAACTTTACAATTGTATTGCTTATGACAAAAGGGTCATGATGCCGCCAAATTTTGTAGGTCAAGGTCATATTTGACAGAGTTATGCCCCTTTTTGTACTTAGATTTTGTCACGAAAACTTAACGTTGGCTATAACTTTGCCATTTCTTAAGATTTCTTCATCTAACTTTCAAATTGCATTGCTTATGACATTAGGGTTGTGATGCCGCCAAATTTTGTAGGTCAAGGCCATATTTGACAGAGTTATGCCCCTTTTTATACTTAGATTATTGCTATAAATTTGCCATTTCTTAAGATTTCTTTATCAAACTTTCAAATTGTATTGCTTATGTCAAAAGGGTTGTGATACCGCCAAATTTTGTAGGTCAAGGTCATATTTGACAGAGTTATGCTCCTTTTTGTACTTAGATTTTGTCACAAAATTATTGGTATTGATCATGATCTGCACTGTAAGCTATTCATTATTTTGCTGTCTGATCATGATATGCAATGTAAGCTATTCATTATTTTGCTGTCTGATCATGATCTGCACTGTAAGCTATTCATTACTTGGCTGTCTGATCATGATCTGCACTGTAAGCTATTCATTATTTTGCTGTCTGATCATGATCTGCACTGTGAGCTATTCAATTTTTTGCTGTCTGATCATGATCTGCACTGTGAGCTGTTAATTTTTTTAACAATTTATGGTACTTTCCAAAGTGATAGATGGAAGAGTACATAGGACAAGAGCTGATTCTTTTATGAAAGAAAAACATGCATAGGCATATTTGTCATTGATAAATCTGATATCTTCTTATATGTTTTGTATATATATCAAATACTGATTTAATATTATATATGAACTTTCTTGTGATGTGAATGTAAAAATTACAACTACATTTTTTGTACCAAAATCTTTAACATGGAAGTTCAACTAGGGGTCAAGAACATGTATTGCATAATCGCTATTTAAAACTTTATATCAGTGCCAATTTTAGAGTTTTTATATTGCTTGGTTTATGGGAATTTTCTAAAATATTGAGTATGAAGGACTTTTCCTACTGTATTGAACAGAGCACATATTGAACATCAGTCTACTGCACCTGTCAATAATCGTCATTTTCGAACAAAATAAACGCTTTAACATAATTACTTTCAATTATATATCCCTACTATTCTGACACTTCATTAACTAGTCTGTGGAGTCGGAACAGCGGAAATCATAAAAATAAAATGTCAGTTCATAATGTCATTTTTATTCTACTTTTTTCAAAAAATAGGACAGGCAGTCGCATAAACCAAGAGATATAAAAACTCTGGCCTTACCATAGAGAAATCCGATGTGTACTGATTACAAGACAATGTCATTTATCAATCTTATGGTGTTAAAATAAAATTAGCAAATGAGGTGTTCAATAAACAACACATTATTAAAACTAGAAATCATCGAAACAACCTTTCTGACAAATTTCAAGGATATCTGGGCTGAAAATGTAACATCTAGAGTGTTAACAAGGTTTTTCCATATTTGGGCTCTGTGACCTAGTTTTTGACCCCAGGTGACCCATATTAAAACTTGAGCTAGAAATCAACCAAATAACCTTTCTGACAAATTACCAGGATATTTAGACTGAAACAGTAGCCTCTAGAGCCTTTACAAGATTTTTCTATTTTTGGATCATGTGACCTAGTTTTTCATCCGAGATGACCCATATACGAACTTGTCCGAGTAATGACTGGGACAAACATCCTGACCAAGTTTCGTGACAATTGAGGCAAAAATGTGACCACTAGAGTGTCAACGAACTAAGTGTGGACGGACGACGGACGACGGACAATCATCGATCCTAACAGCTCACCCTGAGCCAGCTCAGGTGAGCTAAAAACATTAATGTTGTTGTTTTCTTTGCTATTTGTATAGTAATTATAAATCGAAATGTTATTATCTTTGCCACGGACCTATATACACACGGATTGGCAACTTCCGAAAATCGATAATGCGATATCGGAGTAGATGTTACCCATCATGCTTTGCGCGCGCTGGGTGTTTTTCGCAAATTTTCGGATTTGTGATATTCGGCAGGTGCCGCCAGACGTGACAAAATTTTCAACAAACAAAATCGGTAACAGTTACACGCTACGAAAAAAATATAGCTTGGAATAAGACAATAGTTGCATAAACAAAGAAAAAATACAAACTTTTGAGTCATGCATATTGAATTAGACACGCTTAAATTTGATTTATTGTTTACGTTTTTCCCCGATACGTTCCAAGATGGAGGACGGCGGGAAGCTTCATAATTTCTACATCGCGCTGACAAAATTTTCAATATACAAAATCGATAAAAGTTACGCATTACGAAAAAAAGACATAGGTTGAAATGAGACTAAAGTTACATAAAGAAAAAAACTATTGAGCCATAAACAGTGAAGGAGACACGATTAAATTTGATTATTTTTACGATTTTACGTTTTCCCCGATTCGTTCCAAGATGGGGGACAGGTGGACGCTGGGAGTTTCGATTTCGGCAAACCTCGGATATTGTCCATCGGTGCTAAAATCTCGCATAAAGTCCCGGCCTCTGCGAGAAAAAGGTTGAACTTGTATAGGAAGATACGAGAGTTGCCAATCCATGTGTATATGTCCGTGTCTTTGCCAATGATTTTTATTGCAATATTTTGATTAACATAATTCTAATCAGTATTTTTGGTTATGTACGATAGACCGTTGCGGACATTTATGCATAACCCTCCTGAGGTGGGGGTTTCTTTGTTATGAAACATTACGGGTTTTTGATAATCCTTGAATTTGAAAGGATTATGTTTTTCTGCCAAATGGGTTTCCTGTAGACAAATAACATCTATTGGGGTTTTTTTATCTATGAGAAAATTTTGTAATTCATTACATTTAGTGTACGATTCTGATCTCATACCCCGAATATTCCATGAAATGATGCTGAGGCAGGGTCTGGTGGACTCAGTCATTACCTCAGCTGTTTTGTGATCCATTAATGGTTTATTCCGAGTTGTTTTGTGTTATTGGTGTTTTAGCCTAAGTTCTACATAAGTTTAGTGGACAATGTACTGTCATTTGTCCGTTTGGTCCTGGGTAGAGAATGTGTGGGTGTGGGTGATTAGTGTTAGTAATTCTCCTTAGTGTTGGTACTGGGTTAAGTCCCCCTTGAAATCTATAGTACATTGGGCCTGCCTGGTGTCTTGGTTGGTACACATAATTCCCTCCCCAAGAAGGTTCTCTTTTAATTTTTCTGTGAGGTGAGGGTAGGGGGTTAGCACACCTTTCTTGTTTTACTTTAATTATATCCTTAGTACTTGGTATATTTTTGGGTGTTGTTAATTTGGGGTCAGATTTTTTGGTTTTGTCTTTGGTTTCTGTTGTAATTGGGGTGGGGGTGATAATAGGAGGGGGTATTTTATCTTGAGGAGTGTGCTTTATCTCGGCACACTTTGATTCATATTCCTTTGTTATTTTATTGTTTGTATCATTTATCTTTGATACGTATTTTCTGTACACGGGGCAAGTTTTGCTTGAACGCCAGTGATTACCCGAACAATTGATGCATTTAAGTATTTGACATTTTCACTAGACGAGTACCGGTTTTTTACATACCATGCCTTTTGTTTCCATTGCGTGTGTTAGAGATTCACCTAGGAGGGATTACTTTTATTTACACTGTCCTGTGACTTTGGAACATGGTGGGGGTAAGAGTGAGGTTGGGTGCGCACCATAAACCGGTTTAAGCTCCCCAGTGGTGTTTTTGCCACTGACCGTTCCAAGGCGGTGCCCCACTGTGTTCCTTTTATTGTTCGTTTTGTCCTCGTGTGTTTGCTTTGTATGCTAGTGTGTGTTGGTAGTGTATATGTGTGTGTGTACATGATTGTGTACATGATTGTGTGTGCGTGCGTGCGTGCGTGCGTGCGTGCGTGTGTGTGTGTTGGTGGTGTGCACTTCTGGGTGCTGTGGAGCTCGTTTTGGGGAGGCTGCGTTTTTGGTACGTGGCATTCCCTGTTTGATATTATTTTTGTTTTTATACCCTTCCAATATACTCTCTAACACAAAGCTAATATAATCTCTACGAAAAGTGACTTGAGAATTTAGGTGGATCTTCCATTAAATATACGTTACCACTCCAAATCAACAATTTGAATCAACAGAATACATGTTTCTTATAAAACCAACATAAAAGATTACAACAAATTAGACCTAAATTACCTAATATTTTTCCGGGAACTTGGAAGCATCTTATTATTACAAATGGCGTCTGTACAATAAAGGGACATAACTCTGCATACTCAGAACTTGATAAAGTTCGTACTATTACGTTCCGGTAGTACAACTATTATGGTATAAAGATGATCAGTGAACACTACACAATTATTGACATTGTTCATTTGTACGACGTAAAAAGTGTTGCTTCACTTCTAGTGATTATAAATGAGTAAGAACATAAAGACAATAACTGTAATACACTTTTGAACAGTAAGCGGCGATTGTGCACTGGACCAATAAAAGATTTTTTATGTTCGTACAACAATGTTATACAAAATATACTATATTCTATGCTAAACACCATAATAAAGATGGTCAGTCTGTGAATAAAACTTTTTAAGATAACTTGGGTACATGTTCAATATCAACATTTGTTAACTATTTTTACAAATTTACATATATATTTTTAACCTCAAAAGGTTTTTCTTAATTGCTTTTATTTTCATGTGTTCTATGTTGTCATAATTTAATCCGATATTCTGGCTCGAAGTCCGTATAACGTTCCGTATAATTTTATTTAAACAACTATCAATCATCATGTCTATAAAACGCTCCGTTATCAATAGAAGTCGTTGTTCAAGACACATTATTTATTGTTCTTATGTCTTTGTTTCTTTTGTCTCTTGGATCCTTTTTCAGAAAATTCTTTTTCGCGTAGTTCTTCAGCCGGTGTGGGCGGAGATCTAGTTGTCACGTTCATTTGTTTTCCTTTATTTGGGGTTAAATATTTGTCAATTGACTGCTGTACATCGAGACGGAATATTCCGTTATCTGTACCCGAGATTTTCGTGTCGTGGTCACCGGTAATAAATACTGGTTTTTCTGCAGGCCGTTGGGTTGAAAATGTTGGGTTCTCGGCCTCTGAAAGTACCTTCGTCGAATCGTCGGATTCGGTATCAGACTCCTCAGAATCGTCGGGATCACTAGAAATGCACTCAGCTTTTTTGTGTCCGCTGACGTTGCATTTCGTACACACCCAATCATTTGGGCACTCTTTGAACATGTGTCCGTCTTGTAAACATTTTGAGCATTTTTTTGCCCTATTTTCTGTTTTGTTCTGGCCGAAATGTAGGACACGACCGCTAAATTTACCAAATAGCATGTAGTCAGGTAGAGGCGCCTTAAGAGTAATAGTTTTCGCCATGACTAAACGATCCCCTGTTTCACAATTGGTCAGTTTATCGTTTACTCTAAGCTTCTCGCGGTAGTTAGAAATAACCTCTAGCCCTTGCAAAGTGAGGGTTCTGACTATGATACCATCATCTACTGATAAAGGGATGTTTTTAATCCGTATCCTGGTTGAGTTCTCGCCGTCAAAACGATCTGGGTTTGTGTTCAAAACACTTACGGTTTTACCCCTTAAAGGTACCCCTTCGGACATAAGTGTGACTTTGTCCTCTAGGTTGTCTGTGTATATTCGCCACATACCTTGTACCCGTTGTAAACCTTTGATATGTGAAGCTTCAATTCTCTCCTCAATAGCCTTTAACACATCGGGGGACTTGAGATGTTGTCACTGGTAGTTAGTCTTTACCTATGGGGAAAGAATTTTAGTAATAGTAAAATTCTAGTTTTGTGTGACAACTTATCAGTGTGTGTAACACTCAACACAGGCAAAGCGCGTTGTCCTTTCCTTCAGTCTGCCTAAGGGAGATCTGTTATATAGCCTCTGTAAATGAGTTTGAAATTAAAGCGAAACATCTGTCTTCTGAGGAAAATCGCATTGCTGATCATTTATCTAGATGTCATTCAAATGAAATGCATAGTACAGAATTTATTCGGTTGACTAAGCATTTTTCAGTTTGTGAATACACAGTCAAGGAGTCAGATTTTAATTTTGAGAACAAATGGTAACTCTTCAGGCCTTGTTATAGTCCGGACTTGGATAGGCTTGAGTTTTGTTTATTGTAATATTCATGATATTTTTATTTTTATTGTTTTACTAAATCTGTTTCTTTTCAGAATCTCAACTAAAAGTTCTCAAGAATGAACTGAGAGATTCTAATAAAAGAGCATATGCTGAAGGTTCAAGACGAAATCTTAAAATTCAATGGAAGTCTTTTTTGTTGTTCTGCACATACTTTAGTTTCACAAGTTTACCCGTGTCAACAATCACTTTACAGCTTTATGCACAGTTTTTAAGCAGATCAGTTAGGTCGGTAGATTCTATTAAGAATTATATTAGCGGGGTAAAGGTCATGCATTTACTGTTAGGTTTGAATACCGACCAGATAAATTCCTTTTTGTTAAATCTGTCTTAAAAAGGTATTGCGAAATTGAAATTGCATTCTGTTAAACAAGCAGAACCTATAACTCCGGAAATTTTGAAAAAAAATCCATTCGATAATGGACTTCTCTAAAGCGGACAATTTATCATATTGGTGTCTATTCCTGTTTGCCTTTTTTCTTATGGCAAGAAAGTCAAATTTAGTTCCAACTTCGAAAAAAGATTTGCTTCACCCAAAATTTTTATTACGACAAGATATAACTTTTTCAGGTGCAAACCTTCTAGTTTCAATGAAATGGTCAAAGACAATTCAAGCGGGGGAGAGAGAGTTAGTTACGCCGTTAGTTATAATGCCAGGTTCGAGTTTATGTCCCGTAAAGGCTTTTAACAATATGGTTAAGAAAATTGAGGCTGTGGGTGATTCTCTTTGTTCCTCCTTAGTTCCGGTGCACCGGTTACATACCAGTTATTTCAGTTTAAACTTAGACAGTGTGTGAAGGAAGTAGGCTTGGTTCCGGAGCTGTACTCCACTCATTCGTTTCGAAGGGGGTTTGCTACCTTAGCGTTCAGATTAGATGTCCCGTCTGATCTTATTCAACTGATGGGAGACTGGCGCTCTGATGCATATAAAAATATATTCAGTATTCTTTTTTAAGATAAATTCAAAGTTTCGCGTTTTATTTGTGCAAATTTGTTAAACACAACTTATTTGAGTTAGTTTTGTAATACTGTTAATCGGTCTAGTGCTCTTGTTCATTCCTCGTGCATTTCGTCTTAACCGAGAAATATGTTCTGTTGTCAAGTAGATATTTTAACCGCTTGGACAGAATTGATATTCTAATATCGGCATGAGGGGGGATTTTGAGTTATTTTAGTTAACTAGGTAATACGGTTGTTCGTTCCAGTGCTCGCATTCGTTCCTCGTGCATTTCGTCTTAGCTGAGAAATTAGGTTCTGATATCTAGTGGATATTTTAACCGCTTGGACAGAATTGATATTCTAATATCGGCACGAGGGGGAATTTTGAGTTCTTACACATTCTGTTTAGAATTTTTAAAAAATGTCGTGTTATAGTTGTTGTTATTTAACGAAGTTTATCCTGTGTTTTTCATCTTAACAGATGGAAATTTTCTGTTGTCAGTAGGATGTTTTGACCAATTGTACAGATTAGTCATTCAAAGTGCGGCATAGGATTAATCTTCAGTAAATGTTATTAATTTTGTATATTGCGTGCTATATGTTTTATTCGTTATTCTGCCTAAGTGTTGTTTATAACTTGTTCTTTTTTCTCGATGCTGATTACCGTCAAGTTCTTGTTTTAGGTGATTCCATTGTTAAATATCTGCCACCGATTGAGGGAGTCACAATTCAGTCTTTTCCTGGAGCCACCATTGGCAAATTGGCTTATCTAGACAGTAGAAAGCTTGTAGATCTTTACAACAAGCAATTCATAATAGTTCATGTTGGCACCAATAATATAGATAGGAAGCATTCTTCAGCCGCAATGTCTTCAGATTTTACCAACTTAATAGCTGCAATTAGATCTGAACACGCTTCTATTGGTATTATTGTCTCTGCTGTGCTGCCTCGACCGGTGGATCACACTTTCACTGATAAGCCTATCAAGGAATTCAATCATTTGTTAGAAAACGTACTAGCGAAAGATCTTCATTTTAAATTCATTCGGTCTTACCGCCCGTTTTGTGCCAAAGGAAAGCCTAAGCGTTATCTTTTTGCCAAGTTAGATGGGGGTCTTCACTCAAATCAAGCAAATTATATTTGAAGACCTAAACATTAAACTACACATTATATAAATCGATGATTAAGAACTTTTACTAAATGGTTAATGAAACATGTAGTTTAGCATGTTATGTCAGTAAATATTGTGGGAGAAAATGAAAAAAAATTCTTTCAAAAAGTATTTTGTTGTTTTCTTTTATGGATGCAAAAATAAGATATTTTTCCGCTAGCTGTAGCATTTCTGCAACAATTTTGTTAGAAAATACCAAATAGCCCCGGGCTGAAACATTGGCACTTGCGGGATAATCCGAGGATTTCCGTTAATTTCCGGATGCATACGAATTCAGTGTCAGCTTCGGTGAACGATAGCAAAATCCGTTATCGATTTTTCAAATGAAATCTCTGATGGGTCTAATTCTGCCATATGTGAACTCTGAGGGAGCAAATCGTCTCCGTTACTTTTTTCTACGTGTTATCTCCACGTTATCATGAATGTACGTATTCGTGCATGGTTCAAGCCTTTCCACGCTAGTACGTTTTGTGTTATGAATGTTGTCTTTCCGTATTCATTCTCTTTGATTTGTTTATTTTAAATGCCGCGGCAAGATAAGTACATGGTTTCTTTTGCCTTTTGCAGTATATCCTTTAGAAAGTACTTGCTTACTATAAGAACGTTCAAATATATTAGGTTATTTTTGTTTTAGTTATGCATGGAATATGCTTCGTTTTGCCTCAGTTTGCATGGCTTTTTCTTTTTTTTTTCCTTTTGCTTTCCCTACCTTTCGGCTTGTTTTAGTAAATTTTATGTTTTGGCAGTTGATCGGCGGGTTATTTGCATATGTGGACTTAAACTGTGATTCTCAATTAATGTACAGTATCACATTTATTTAATTGAATACAATAGTGATTCAGTATTTATTTATAGATTTATTTAATTGAATCCATGTTATACGTGGCACAACCTGCGGACATTAAAACTTGTATTATGCGTTCCTCTTTGTTCTTTCTGTAGCTAGGAGATAATTATGTTACATTAATGTATGCAGCTACATGTAAGTGTCCGCGTGGATTCAGGATTCAGATCTATTGTTCTTGACATCTAGAACAACACCATCTTGGGAATACAACCAGTGCCACTTAGCAGGTCCTGCATAAAAGAGTCCGAATTTAGAAACTGGGAAAGTTAATAAAAATAAAGACTTAGAGTAAAATTAAATGGGTGCTACATGCAAACTAACTTGAATTCATTCAGCTGGAAAACATACCAAGGCATACAGAAGCTTGGAAATTCCGATCATGCACAAACCAATGCAGATGTGTTCAAACTTCAAAGCGTTAAATTTTAATTTTAATAAAAAATATAGGAAACATTTCACTACAAGGGAAAGAAACGGCTACTGATCAAACTCTCACCTACCAGTACCATGTATCTCTCAATTCCTACATCAAGTGTATGTTACTATGTAGTTGTGTAAGTAATGTTTTCTTTCCAATTTTATAATAAATAGCTACTGAAATAAACAGAGCACAGGAAGTACGTCAGTGCGCGTGATATGTTACGTCATTTCAACTGATCGATATTTTTTTAGGAAATATTATTTTGTTTACATGGGTTGCAAATTTGATTCATCGGAGAAATATGTATTTCAAAACTCATAACCGTAAAATGTTTTAGAATTTAAAAAATCGGTCAGTTAAATCACAGACCTCCGTGATTAACGTTTGGTGGACGGTGCAGCGTAACATTGAAGTAAACATGATGTCACGATGCGGACAATTTTAAACTTTCCATGGGTAATCGTGAATTCATTAGTTTTATTGCTTTCAGTATTCAATTAAATACTCGTACATACGTTTACCTATGGTCGGGCTTCGCCCGTATAAATGTCTAACTTGCAAAAGTACACAGCAGGACATAACTTCCCTTGCGGTTCAATATGTTTTGTTCTTCCCTCATTCGTCTATACATGCACTTTACTTCAAAAGCCCCTTCTGTTTATAGTTCAGTAATAAAAAGAAATTGTATGATACTATTTTCTGGTTCAGGTAGTCTTCCATTTCTTGGTCAAGCCCGTGGGTATGCAGAGACATGATGCAAACCATAGACAGCGTTGGTATAAATCTTAAAAAATGTTTATGTGATCCTCCGACTAAACCACTGCAAGGATCGCACCTGCAGGGTCAGTTAATATTATCCTGGTCCATTATATATTATGATCCATTATTATCCAAGAATAAGGCTTTTAGATTGATTTTACTATTGACTTTAGTAATTTCTCCATTTTATTTTTTACCTTGATGGTCTACAATTTACATAATCCCGTGTTATCATCACTATGAATTTTCAAATCCGTGTCAAGAACATTAAAACTAACACAAATAGCTCCTTTTACTCTCTTTTGATATACACAATACATGTCTTTTTCTTATGCACTTTTTCTGCAATGCTTTAAATATAAACTTTATTCTTCATCAACTACATGTACATGCATATACATTGTACTATGTTTTGAATTGTTGTGATAATTTCCCTCCTTTTTTCTGACACATGTATCAGTTTCATGTCTGGAATTTGTGTACTTCAAAAATACACACACCAGACCCGCATGCTGATGGCATCTAATAACCAATTAATTTTGTGACTCTATCTTAATTTGGTGCTGACATATTCACTTTACCACAATGTATTTATATTGTAGGAAATTACACAAAATCAGGCCTTGTCTGTGAGTTAGGTGTGAAATGTAGTATTTTATCTTTAAATTTTCTAAAAAGGGAGAATATGAATAAATATCATGGGATAAAAAGAAAGTGAGAAGAAATGATTCTGGAGGTGGATACATTTTCATCTGATTCCAAAGGGCTCATAGATACAAAATATAAGAAACGTAAAGAAGCCCTAGTCAGCTCAAGAGCTAAAATTGTTTGCTTGCTATTGTGATTAATTCACTCAAGTGCTATTTTTACCAACCTCCAGTGTAATTGACAGGTAGTTTAGAGGTATCAAGTTACAGCTGCACACAGCAAATACTCGCTAGTATACCAGCGAGAGTTGCCCCTTTTTAATAATTTTAATTTGAAAAATATCTGTTAAAACAAAATGAGCGTCATGCAGTATTGCACATGGGTGAGTAAACATTTTGTTTTACAACAAGGGTATGTTGATAATGGTATAAACTATGTTTTAGTTTCTTTATTCCACTGAATATGTCACTCTGAGTCTTCTTTTTGTCAACTAGCAACAATATGTTTCAAAATGTATCCGTTCTTTATAATAATTCACTGATTAATAGTTCTCTTTACATGAATTATTAGTGTCAATATACTACATTATCATGACATCCCGACCAAAAGAAACACAGTTTACATTAAAGGAAAGAATAAAAATTGAAAATAACCATGCACCCCACCAACTAATGACGATAGCGTTCTACCTTAAACCATAACTCAAGCATGTGTACTACAAAATTTAGAGATGTGTTATAAACTGTTGATGTGTAAGATTGAAAGAACTGTTCAACTATTTCTATGGTCGAGCATCTGGAGGAGACATTGAACTAGTAAATAAGAGCCAGTTTAAATAATTTCATCATTTCACTTTGTAAGGAAACTTGCACAAAAATTGGATATTTTTCATGTAAGTAACCCAAGAACTGAAATGACATATTTTAACAAATTTTGCAACAAAACACACCAATACAGGTTCTTAAAGCTTATGTAACAGTAATGTGTTTGTGTATTATGTCAAAAGACCACCAGACTACATTTTAGTAATAGCTTCATTTTTTACTGGTGGCCATTTTGTTTTGGACAAGCTACCCTTAAAGTATTGTGCGAAAGAAGAAATTTTTTTTAAAATTAATGCCATTCAAAAATGAAAATGTGGGCTTCTGCTGAAGTCAAGTCAGTAAACAAAAACTTGCAAAAGTAACATTAAAACAACTGCGCATATGTTTAGTTTCTGGTACATGTTTGAATGAGGGTTGGTGTTATTGAACATGCTTGAACTGGGAAAAATTAAGTTATTATTAATTATTATTTTCATCGGCTACACTAAGCTACATAAGACATGTGCACTGAAAATTTCTTTTCCCTGTCCAGAGTGGATCCATGGTCTAGCTGTAATGTGCTGGGCTGGTATTTCGGCGGTGCATAGAATGACCGAAAAAGACCGAAGAACCGAAAAAGACCGAAAAACAGTTTATAAAGACCGAAAACAACTCTTTTTAAATGAAGAAATTTGTAAATATTGTACAAATCAAGTAAAAAGACTGAAAAACAAATATTGCAGACCGAAAACTTTCTGAATTAGCACTCCAGATTTTGTAATGGATGCGACTCGGGAACTTATCAAAACAGACAAAAAAAATATTCACTACATACAAATTCCTTCATTTATTTAATACTAAGTTATGAATCGTACATTATCTTTTGAAAAAAAAGTTGTTAAACATAAACTTTTTTTCGGTTCTTTTTCGGTCTTATTCGGTCTTTTTCGGTCATTATATGCACCCGTATTTCGGGGGTCACAGGTTCGATATCGCTCTACCACTAACCACTGAAACTTTATATTCGATCACAAAAATAGAAAGAACAATGAATCTTGGGAAAAACTCCTCTATATAAAAGAGGGGGTATTTTTTTCGCAAGATACTTTTTGTGATTGAATATAAAGTTCCTGTGCACTGATATTATTGATTTCCTATTGGATGAGACCTTAAAACCAAGGTCACATGTATCGGTTGTATGTTGATTTTCCGCTCGATTGATTTTTAGCTCGACTTTTTGGAGAAAATGGGAGCTATCCTACTCGCCCCGGCGTCGGCGTTGGTGTCACACCTTGGTTAAGATTTTCGTACCACCCTTTTTATTTCAAAAGTATTAGAGGTATGGCTTTGAAACTTACCATACTTGTTTACCATCATAACCTCCATCTACAGACTAGAGTACATAACTCTGTCAAGGTTTTTTGACAGAATTATGGCCCTTTTTGACTTAGTGTATTGATCTTGGTTAAGTTTTTCGTACCACCTCACTTTATTTCAAAACCATTGGAGGTATTGCTTTAAAACTAACCATACTTGTTAACCATCTTGACCTTCATTAACAGACAAGAGTACATAACTCTGTCAAGGCTTTTGACATAATTATGCCCCCTTTTGACTTAGAAAATACATTGAATAGGGGTAAAATCCACTTATTGCCTTAACCCTTTGAGATATTGCTTTGAAACTTTGAATGCTTGTTTACATCATTACCCCCATCTGTAGGCCAGAGAAGGTAACTCTGTCAGGGATTTGTTTTAAAAATTAAGGCCCTTTATCGACTTATACTCTTGGTTAAGTTTTTCGTACCAGTCCACTTTTTTGACTAAACTGTTTGAGATATTAATTTGAAAGTTGGAATACTTGTTAAACCATCATGATCCCAAAACATGGCCAGAAAAGGTAATTCTGTCAAGGATTTTATTTGAATTAAGGCCCGTTTGACTTAGAAACTCAGTTAAAATTTTCATTCTTGTCCACTTTTGACTTAACCATTTGAGATATTACTTTGAAAGTTGGAGTACTTATGTACCATCATGAGACCTATCTGTAAGCAAGAGAAGATAACTCTGTGAAAATGTTTCTTGATTTGTACTTAGAAATTCCTAGTAAAAGTCTTGTGTGCAACTGGCACTGTCAACGTTTTGTTTTATAGGCAAGCACTAAAAGCTCGAGCGCGCTGTCCTACTGACAGCTCTTGTTGTATGAGTTATAGGACTTTGAAGATTTTGCATTTATATATCTATATCTATTTATATATTTATAATATTCAGTGAATTCTATTCCGTGCTCCTCCAATACCCATCACTGGATTTTCATAACATTTTGCAGGAAGCAGCAGTATGAAGTCTAGTTGCGCATATTATAATTAAAGGTCACTTACTCAAAGGTCAAGGTCACACCGTAAGTCTGTCACAAAAATTTGTCGGCGCAACTCCTCCTACACTCCTGGATGGATTTTACTGAAACTTGATGGAAATGTTAAGTACCAAGTGAAGTTGTGCATATCATCAGGATTTTCCACCTCACAGAGTGCCTGAGTGAGCTATTAGGATCGCATTCCGTCCGGCGTCCGTCGTACGTCCGTTAACATTTTCCTTCGAACGACATCTCCTCTGAAACCAATATGACAATAGTGATATAACTTGGCAGGAATGTTTCTTGCCTGAATCCCTTTCATAGTTGTTCAAATAATTCCTTTCCATGCAGAACTCTGGTTGCTACGGCAACAGAAAAGAAAAAAAACTTTAAACATCTTCTTCTCAAGAACATGAAGACATAGCGCTTAGATTTTTAACATGTGGCTTGGGTAGTGGTTCAAATTATGACCCCTGGGCCGCATAATAGAAAATTTGAGGAAAGACTTGCTAGAAATTTTGATAATATTTTTTCATATACGTTGAATCTTTTATATTAGGATATACTATACCGGGTTTGCAACATTATGATATGTTATGTCTTGAAATTAAGAGATATATATTTTTATGTAAAAGGAAGGAAGTTAAACCATCTATGATTAGCTCTAAAGGAAGCCTTGAGCTTGCCTCGTCAATTATGGAAACACGCGGTTCAGGTTAAAAAAATACAAACCATATTGGTATCTTGTTGATCTTCTGTGTACTTTATAACCTTCTCACATACATGATTGAAAAGAAATATTCTTTACATGCTCGAGGAGTTTTGTATATTGTATTTCAATCAACCAGTAATAAAACAAGAGGGCCAAGATGGCCCTATATCGCTCACCTTGCCTGGTGGAAGATCACTAGATAATGTTATATACCAAATAAGTTTTCCTACATACGCCTTTGTAAAACAAATGATCCCCCCGGGCACGGTCAATTTAGATCCAAGGGGCATAGTTTGAACAAACTTTGAAGAGGTCTACTAGGCAATGCTACATGCCAAATATCTAAGCTCTAAGCCTTGTGGTTTCAAAGAAGAAGATTTTTAAAGTTTTTCCTATATATGCCTATGTAAAACTAAGTGACCCCCTGTGCGGGGTCAATTTTGATCCGAGGGTCATAACTTGAACAATCTTGGTAGAGGTCCACTAGCAAATGCTACCTGCCAAATATCTAAGCTCTAGGCCTTTTGGTTTCAGAGAAGAAGATTTTTAAAGTTTTTCCCTACATAAGCCTATGTAAAACTAAGTGACCCCCGTGCGGGGTCAATTTTAATCCGGGGCTCATAATTTGAACAATCTTGGTAGAGGTCCACTAGCCAATGCTACCTGCCAAATATCTAAGCTCTAGGCCTTGTGGTTTCAGAGAAGAAGATTTTTAAAGTTTTTCCTATATATTCCTATGCAAAACTAAGTGACCACCCCCATGGGTCAATTTTGACCGGGGGTCATAATTTGAACAACCTTGGTAGCGGTTCACTAGACAATGCTACCTTCCAAATATCTAAGCTCTAGGCCTTGTGGTTTTAGAGAAGAAGATTTTTAAAGTTTTTTCCTATTTGTTGCCATAGCAACTAGAGTTCTGCATGGAATGGAATTCTTTGAACAACTTTGATAGAGCTTCATGCAAGGAATATCCCTGCAAAGTCTCATCTACATTAGCCCAGTGGTTTCAGAGGAGATGTCGTTTGAAGGAAATGGTGGACGGACGGACGTACGACGGACGCCGGACGGAATGCGATCCTAATAGCTCACTCTGGCACTTTGTGCCAGGTGAGCTAAAAGCACAAAGACTAAAAAAGAAAGGTGTATCATTAACAGAGCCAGTATGCTGAAAGGTTGATTGATTTTATTTCAGGTAAAATACACAAAATTACAAATAAATTAATTACATATAATATCGACATTATCAAACAGACTAAGAATTATATATATCACAGAGTGTTTGAATTAACAAATGAGTATTATATCACAGATCAATTTTCACAATTAATTATCAGTATTCATAAGCACCAATCAAATTGTTTATAGTTGTTCATGAACTAAGTAATAACAAGAAAATTATATCTTAACAGTTATATGAGACGATTACTATTACATTACAGTGTACAGAATAATGGCCACGGCTGTACTTCAACAGGCTGAGCAAATCTCCCGATTGGGGTATATACCCCAAATGAACTAAAACAGCCCGATGGTACTAAAACGTTAACAATCGAAAATTCTAACATGACTCATGATTTTGTCTCTGTATACAAAGAGTAGAAAAATTATGTTATATTAAACCATAAACAATGCGGGAACCGATATGCTGTATTCGTGACGTCATATTGCGCCGCATAACGTTAAAAAGAGCGTTCGCCTAGAAAATAAAGCTTTGCATTTATTCACCTTTTGTAAAATTTGGTCATGTCAGAATCGAAATAACATCCTTTTCAGCGTTGTGATCGTCTAATAAACAATAATGTGTCGACCTTCGTGGCTAATTACAGCGTATCAGTACTCCAAATCATTGTTTATTTAAGAAATAACATTCGTTCAGCGGTGTTAGTCGTTTAATAAACAATGATTTGGATTACTGATATGCAGTAATTAGCCACGAAGGCCGAAGGCCTGAGTGGTTTATAACTGCACATCAGTACGACAAATTATTGTTTATTGGACGATAACAACGCTGAAAAGGATGTTATTTCGATTCTAACATGACCAGATATTACACAAAGTGAATAAATGCAAAGCTTTATTTTCTACGCGAATGCTCATTTCAGTTCCCGCGTTGTTTATGATTTAATATAACATAATTTTTTCTACTCTTTGTATATAGAGACAAAATCGTGAGTCATGTTAGAATAAACGACTAACTACGCTGGAACGAATGTTATTTCGATTCTGACATGACCAGATTTTACTAAAGGTGAATAAATTTTAGATAACATCCAATCATTATTTGCAGAGTAATAAAAAGCTATATATTCTTTTTCATTAGATTTTGGAACAACAAAATTATATTATTTAGAGCGGTTAAAATGAGGATGTAAATCTCTTGTAAACATAAAACTTTGAAAGAATATCCCGGCTTTGCAATTGATACTGATCATCCGAAAGAAATACAAGCAGCACTAGCCTAACTAATTTGGCGTTTCAGTGTGACCGCTTTCAAAGTGTCAAAGTTTATTTACAAACAAAGCTATGAGTCCCACAAACTATGGGCTGCATCAGCACAACATACATACATATACATACAAAAGTAAGCAACGAATATATGGAAAACGGCTATCATAAATAGAAAACTTAGTCACAAAAAGAAGAAAAAGTAAGAAAAATAAACAGATCATTTGTTTTAAGTCATAATTATATTGTATACGTATACCAGTAAATTATATGCTAGAAAATTAAAGAAAACAAAAAGGTACGGCTGAATTTTTGTATTCACAGATCTGATATGTTATAACTGTGACGCCTAATTAATTTGGCGTTTCAGTGTGACCGCTTTCACAGATCTGATATTTTATAACTGTCACACCTCTACGCCTAATTTTAATGTGCTCCATAATAAGCCAGAAAGTGTAAGTTCAATATTAGGTACAACCGGCGCATAATACACCATTTACCTACTTCTAAAAACAATTGTCCGGTCTAATATGATGAATAAAGTATCACTTTAAATGAAAACCTAAACAATTATGAAAAATCTCACCACTTTATAAAAATCTGAATGTTTAAACCTAAACATGCAAGTTTACATAAGGCACGAGATGGCATTTATTTTCATACACTGTGTAGTTAGGTAAATGTAACTAGAATTGTGTTAGCATCATTTTAAAACTTAATCCTATCATATTAAATCATAAATACATTCAAATATTGGATTTTATTGGGTTTATAAGTGCCCAACAGAATTTCGTTGGGGATTTGTTCCTAGCTATTGGCACTTCAAAGTGAGATGTAGATGGCGGACACCTGTAAAATGTCAACCTGTTAAATCGGTCTACCTTCGAAGTGGAAATAGTGAGACTAAAGCAGCACGTGCACGTCGCTGGCCATTCTTCTAGGAATACAGAGAAAATCTCCGTGGGACTAAAGTAGCCTTAGTTTATCCTGCAAAGATTGTTGCTGATGGTCGAGTGATACGTGACGAGTTCCCTTTGTGGCATCATTATGTGAACTGTGACAGACTGGTCAACATCGGTACATTGAATAATCAAGGTTTACCTGACCAAGTGAACACAGGGAACGATTGTAACATTCCATTGTCTCGCACCCATTATAATAGCCAGAATTGTGTAGTGGGTATTGCAAAAAGTGGCCAAAATCAAAATGATTTACCTACGGTAATGAACTCGAGGCTTACCAGCCCTCCACCGGGATTTCCACCTGCTTACACGCCTGTACCCCAACCGTTTGTGCAACAAATTGAAGCATTCACAGCGCCTCAACAATTACGTGTGAAGCAACAGTTAACCCAAACTGTATCAACATCCCACAGGATTATATGCAGATAGTAATACAAAATTGTGCACCATCACATTCTAACTACATGCATCATGAAAATCAGTGTACTTTGAACAATACTAGTCTAGAAGAAACTTCTACCTTGATTCGGGATTCCTCTCGTATCTTAGATGGTCTGTCTGAATTAATGTCTTCAGAAGTACACACGATTGGCAAGTAAAACACCACAGAATCAAGGCTCCTTTTCGGAAACGATTATTCCACAAGGCAAATCAGTGAATAGTGAATTCATTGTTACACATAATAACACGCAACGTGTTTCTGATGATCACACTTTTCGAAAGTTTGTACACGAAAACACTAATATTCATTCTACATCCCATGTTTCTCGTACTAGAGATCGTAGTCAGTGTCGTACTCATTCTGCGCAACGGAAACAGGTTTTCCCCTGCATCTAATAATAGATCGCAGGTGACAAATAACTCGCACGGAATACTCATGAGCGGGGGAGTGATGTCAAAAGCTAGAATGTAAAGGAGAAGGTCACACTTCGGTGTACGTACAAGAATATATTTAATGGACTGTGTAGCAAAACGAACAAATAAACTAAATTCCGACTTTGTAAAAGATCTGTTTAATAAAAATGTTATCGTTTTATTACTGAAACATGGACTTATTCTTTTCAGATTTGCAATAAATGGTTTTGAACACTTCGTTTTTGAATGAGAAACAAGAGCTGTCTCTCACAAGTGACGAATGCCCCCGAAAGAAGTGCCTCACAGTCTGTGTCCTCTCCATGTACTCAATAAATGTGCTATGTAATTTTAAAATCCATCCATGCATGACAGAGTAACCATGCATACAGTATTCCATTACTTTAAACACTAAGTGTGACCTTGACCTTTGAGGTAGGGACTAGGGTCTTGCACGCGACACATCCGCTTGATGTGCTAGACATTTGTGCCAGTTATTTTAAAATCCTTCAAAGCATGATAAAGTTATAGTCCGGACACGAATGTATGCATATATACAGGATTCCATTACCTATAAACTCTAGGTGTGACCTTGACCTTTGTGGTAGGGATGTGGGTCTTGCACGCGACACGTTGTCTTGATGTGCTAGACATTTGTGCCAAATTATTTTAAAATCCTTCAGTATATGACAAAGTTACAGTCCGGACAGGAATGTGTGCATATATGCATATATAGAGGAATCCATTACCTTCAAACTCTATGTATGACCTGACCTTTGAGCTAATGACGTGAGTCTTGCACGCGACACGTTGTCTTGATGTGCTAGACATTTGTGTTAAGTTATTTTAAAATCCTTCAATGCATGACAAAGTTACAGTCCGGACACGAATGTGTGCATATATGCATATATAGAGGAATCCATTACCTTCAAACTCTAAGTATGACCTTGACCTTTGAGCTAGGGACGTGGGTCTTGCACGCGACACGTCGTCTTCATGTGCTAGACATTTGTGCCAAGTTATTTTAAAATCCTTCAATGCATGACAAAGTTACAGTCCGGACACGAATGTGTGCATATATAGAGGAATCCATTACCTTCGAACTCTAAGTATGACCTTGACCTTTGAGCTAGGGACGTGGGTCTTGCACGCGACACGTCGTCTTCATGTGCTAGACATTTGTGCCAAGTTATTTTAAAATCCTTCAATGCGTGACAGCTAGAGTTACAGTCCGGACACGAATTTGTAAGTGGGGACGCACAGACGGACGGACAGACAGACGGACAGACAGTCAGTGCGATTTTTAATATGCCACCCTTCGGGGCATAAAATATAAATGAGGGCCTAACGAAATTAAGGTGGCATTATAATTTATGTTCGAAATCAGAGTATTATTTATGACTGTCAAGTTTTTAATCCATATGATGATATTATTTGGTTAAAGCTAATAGTTAAAAAAGATATCTTGTACCGAGATTCTTCAAATTATGACCCCAGGGTCAAAAATTGACCCCATCCGGGGACCTAAAGCTTACATCCGGGAGGCCTAAAGCTTAGATATTAAGCAAGTAGCATTGCCTAGCGGGACCTCTTCAAAGTTTGTTCAAATCATGCCCCTTGCGTTCAATATTTACACCTGTCCAGGGGTCGTTCATCGTCGAATACCCACGTCTCCCTCTTTACGCTGTATGCTTTATCGGTAGTGACAACCTGGAATATTTAACAGGGGTTCCGACAATGAGGGGTCGTTTGGTATAGAAAAAACTTTTAAAATCTGCTTTTCTAAAAGTACGAGGCATACAGCTTAGATATTTGGTATGTGACATTGTCTAGTAGTCTTCCATCTACTTGTTAAAATCAGGCCTCTTAGGTCAAAAGTGGACTTGTATTCAGGTGGGCGATATAGGGCTATCATGGCCCTCTTGTTAGTTATATTGTCCTTACCATGTGCTTATTGTTAAAAACGAGTATATTTCTTGTGAACTTGTATCGCAAATTTTGTTTTGAGTTCAAAGAGACTCTCTTGCGATTTGCAGCATATGACGTACGTTGTTTCCGATGTTTACTTTTACACGTTCAAATTAGTATTGTTTAGTTAACATTGATATCCTTTGAACGCCGATAACGTAATAAACCGTATACGCGGGTTAAGACAGGTTTGGCCTTCCGTAGAAGTGACAGTTACTGTATGGAACACGTTTTGTCTGTATAAATTTAAAGCTATGCCGACAGCTCCTGAATGTTGAAAACTCCAGACGTCGAGGCAAATGCTGACACTTTAAGACAACCTTGAAAATGACCTCGGACACAATTTTACCAGCTTTGAAAATTTTCATTTTACCAACGTTCGCGTACAGGCCCTGTGGGATAATGTTTGAGCGCGTGCAAATAGTTTTTTCACAGACATAAAGCAGACATGTCGTACTCAAACATAGGTATAATGGCTAATGACATCTTAGGAGAACGCTTCAAATTGACCTCTCGTTAGCAAAAGAAAAAGAAAAGAGTCCATGCGCAAGGTTAGCTTGAACCGGGGTGACCCTGCGCGTGACCTCTGTAGGTGGGCCAATGGAAATTTTACTTTCAAGTTACAGCTCAATCAATTTGCTGACGTGTAATACGCGCAGTAAACCGAAAGTAGCTGACGTGATGGTGTCACACCACATCATTTTGCTACATTAAAAATAAAGTGAAAATATCTATATTTCACAGTCTCCTTGAAGTCATACTGGCACTTCTAAAAGATTTTCTGATTAACCTTCCTATAAAATACACCTACTGTCCTTCCCAAACACTCACAA
>JAFMSR010000936.1:0-37606 GCA_022818135.1 Saxidomus purpurata | reverse complement strand
CAAAACAGAGTTATAGAGATTGTTTCCTCAGGTGTAGATGTTGATGGTTGACAACTACTTTGAGTTTCAAGTCAATACTTTTGATAGTATTCAAGATATTTGACTTTATAAAATCTTTTACCAAAAATTCTAAGTTAAAAAGGGATATTAATCTGTCAAAAATCAAAACAGAGTTATGGGGATTGTTTCCTCAGGTGTAGATGTTGATGGTAAACATATATTTTGAGTTTCAAGTCAATACCTTATGTAGTATTCAAGATATTTGAATTTACAAAAAAAATTACCAAAAATTCTAAGTTAAAAAGGGGCATAAATCTGTCAAAAATCAAAACAGAGTTATGGGAATTGTTTCCTCAGGTGTATATGTTGATGGTAGACACAAACTTTGAGTTTCAAGTCAATACCTTTGATAAGATATTTGAATTTATAAAAAACTTTAACCAAAAATTCTCAGTTAAAAAGGGGCATAAATCTGTCAAAAATCAAAACAGGGTTATGGGTATTGTTTCCTCAGGTGTAGATGTTGATGGTAGACACATACTTTGAGTTTCAAGTCAATACCTTTGATAGTATTCAAGATATTTGAATTTATAAAAAACTTTAACCAAAAATTCTAAGTTAAAAAGGGGCATAAATCTATCAAAAATCAAAACAGAGTTATGGGGATTGTTTCCCCAGGTGTAGATGTTGATGGTAAACATATAGTTTGAGTTTCAAGTCAATACCTTTGATAGTATTCAAGATATTTGAATTTATAAAAAACTTTAACCAACGCCGACGCCGACACCGACGCCGACGCCGGGGCGAGTGCAATAGCCTCCTTATTCTTCGAATAGTCGAGCTAAAAATTAAATCACTCGTAATCGCCTCGGACAATTTGGTTGCGCTTATGTATAAAGTATACTTCTTACGGTTGTAAGAAGACAATTTTACAGCAAAACTCGTACTGTATATATTACATGGAATAAAATACAGCCAGTCGTTCGGATGAGAAAAATTAAATCACTCGTGTTACGCACTCATGATTTAATTACTAGTCATCCGAATTCCTGGCTGTATTTTATTAAACGATAAAATACTGGGACACAGTTATTATTTTTAAATATCATTTGATATAGCTACTTAAACTGTTCTTCTCGAATATAGGCTGCTGTCAGCATAATGTACATCTGAGAACAATTAAACCGCCAAAAAGTAGTGAAATTATGATTAAAAACTACCCAAATGCGCTGACAGTTTAAACTTTGAAAATAGAAAAAAAAATGTTCAGTGGCAGACCTGGTGCTATTTTGACATCTTTAGTTTTTGGCTTGGGTTATGTAGTTTCCCGAAGTGGCAACAGAATTCTAGATATCAGGCAATTCACTGATTCTTAACCTGCCTCTAGCAAGGGATACAAGGACAGGTGTAAACTGGCGGATCCCGTGGATCCGGATCTAATATAATTATATTATGTAGGAGAACAATTAGGGTGGTACTTTTTCAATTATTAATATACTGAATAAATTTGGGCACCAAATAAAAGCTGAATATTGTAGCTTTATGGACATGTATAATTTTGCCATTTCTGGCGAAGGAACATGTTTGTTTTAAGGTGAAATGCGCCTCAAATTCAGTTTGTTCGAATTTTCTTATGAAATATACACTGTGCATAATTGAAGATATTTTTGATGGAAATCCGATATTTCTTACGGTTTTTATGTTGTGCTTCAAATGTATAGACATTATAAAAAAGAACATGCGCCTTGCATTTGGGGCGTTCTTTATAAAGAATCGGGTTTGAATCCTAGTCTGTATAAAATTTGATGAAAACAGTTCGATGCACGAGACGGTACACGAAAATTCTATTAGAGTGTCTCTTGAAATTTTACCTTAAAGTTGGAGTTATTAAAAAGCAGCTCGATGAAAAAACCTATACGTTTGAAAAAAATTATTAAAAATAATTTCACGATCATTTAATTTGATAAAAAAGACGGGTCACCGGCTTACATAATTTTACAATTACACGAAATTCCATCCCTACCCAAAACCTGATAACGTTGTGATGTGCTCGGAGTTACCTTGAACGTTTCCTTTTTTTACACACAGATAAAAGGCTCCCGTTTTTCAATAAAGCAATTTATACCAGGTAGGCTATTTTAAAAGCTACAAATCTCTTACTGCATGAAACAGTTTAGATCGGCTTTACACCCTCCAACCATGTACATAGTAACAAAACACGGTACTTTGCCTGCAAGAATTGCTTCAGATGCTCCTGTGGCGACTTAAATGCTTCTAAACTATAATTTGTATAACTTGTTAACTCCAATTTACTTACGCATTTGGCTTTTTCGAAAGTTCGTTAAACTGTTTGTATTTTAAAGACAGTAGCAGTAACGACATTCCCGAATATGATGCAAAAACAGTAGTGGAAAGTATATCTTATCGGCGAAATTGACCGTTATTTGTACGAAAAACATTTCTAACATTGCCCTTTAAATAAAAAGCACATGCTATCTATACAAATGTAAAGAGCTGCATTCTTAATGATACATTTTTGCATAAAAAAGAAACGCTTTCTGCCAAAGCTTTTAAGTGAAGAAGTAACGAAGATGTGAAAGGCAAGAATACGTCAACACTGTTTCAGATTAAATAGAACACATTTCTATAATTAGTCTATCTGTAAATTCATGTTTCTATTTATCTGTATTTAAAGAGTTCCAGGGACTTTAAAACTTACATCTACACTCTTTTCTCCTATATTATATATACGTGATCCTGATCCGGATCCACAGGATCCGCTGGCCGGGATACTACTCATACTTCCAAACTCTGCCACAAAAGCTCAAATGCAGTATTCTATGCTCAGCTGAACGTCAACAGGAAACTCTTTTAATTAAAATCTAAACAATTCTTTGTGGGCCTCTTTAGGTTAAACTTATCTTACATTGATTGTAGTTCTTGCAACTTATACATGTATTAACTAAATGTAATAACTGCTTCCTGGAGTTCTGACCAGTACTCAAGAAAATCCAATAGCAGCAGTTTTAAAGGTTGCGGTCAATGCCGATGCCGGGATTCCAACCTACGCCCTCCAGGTTAAGAGTCAACTAATACATCACTGCACTTCTATCCCCTATGGACCTCGATAACTCAGTGGTCAGTGCATTCTCCTCCAGACCGTACGGTCCGGGGTTCGAATCCTAGTCTGAGCACAAGGTTTGTATTTTGGTAAAGACACCGAGTCATTCGTGCCAGTCCAATCAGCTGTAAATTGGCAGCAGCAGTGGAAAACTAGCGAGAGCAAAAGGTTTTCGAGAGCCACTGAATAAGCTACGACAGCTTTCTGCGTAATAAAATAAATTTGTAAAGACTGAAAAAACTCTCTACTTACTTTAGAAGCCGGTATGCTGCTAGCAACGGCTGTTTGGAGTTTTGCAAAACATATTCTTCTTGTCTGTCACACGTTCTGCTGAGTAGAGTGCAGGTCTTGCATACTAATTTGGTGAAATATCCCTACATAGATACGATGACAAGTCACAGTATGGCATGTGGAAAATCTGAAGAAGAGAAAAGTGCGTACATGTATAAAGTTCTCGTAGGAAGTGTGTGAAAATAAGTGCTACTTTATAATTGTCATTCGCTTCTGCAAGTCATTTAAAACCGGTAGAAAATATTCTAGTCTAACACAGTAGTGAAGAGCGTTAATTTACAATGACTGGATGGTTACGATCGCTTTCCTACGACTGCGGGTGCTGAGGTTCGAATATCGCCAACTCGACTGTTTTTAGTGTTACAGTAGAATAGTTATGAAAGGAAATTGTTCCTTAAACTATAAATAATTCTGATTATATCGATTGTTAAAGAATGACTGGAATGTCACTTTTATTTTTAGAAATTTGTAGATGAATCAGAGTGTCAGTAGAGCTGAAATTTCCATTGTGAATTAAAGAACTACACACGCATGCAACATGTCTGACATAGGGTACAATGAAGGGCAATTTCAAGTATATGTTACCTGCCTGACCCTTTAATACAGATCGATGACCAATCAAAAGGCTGGAAATTTTACGGAAGGTAATAAAGCTTTAAGCACACAGTATGCGCTTTTCATTCTCCAGAATATCCTTGTAAATTACTTTTAAGTTTAACTGGCTTTGAAATTAAAATATTTCAAGAAAATTCAAATAAAATGCCGATATACTAGTAAAGTTGACCCTGAAGTCAGCGAAGAAGCAATAAAGGTGTTGAACTTACCTTACTGATGACATTGACATCTTCCTTCAAGATAAATGTAGACCATGATCAGCATGCATATCGGTCAGTGTCATCAGGGGGACAGTCGGCTGACACAGTAACATGTACATTGGTTTATCTGGTGTCATTTCCATGAACGAGTATTTTGTTCCTATAAACGTGCATTAATGTTATAAAAGTACGTCCATTTCATACTTCGAAATGATTTTAATTTAATTTTCTTGTCAAAAATAATAAATTGAATTGGATTTGAACTTACATATTTTATAGTTAATTAATTAAAGTTCTTTTAAACATGAATTTAAAGTTGGACAAAGAGCCAGGATGGTATAACAACAGTGTTCATTTAAAACGTGACACTATTCAGCTGACGACAAGTGAATCTGCCTTTATCACAGTTTGTGACTAGTGCGGACCGAACTCAGTCTATACTATGCTGGTGGTAAACCTTTCTGACTTGGCGACCAGGAAAGGTCATATGATTTTATGCAAATGATATCAAATATGAAAGTTGAAACAAACCGAATGGCGACGAGTCTTCCTTCCTGAAAAGTGTAGACTATGATCAGCTTGTATATCCGTACCACCATATGAAAACTGCTGACTCTGCATCATAGTTATATTGTAAGACCTACAAACAAGTGTTCTATAACCATAAATGCATATTAGTTTGAATGCAGTACACCCATTTTCATCTTTATAATTGTTTACTTCAGTTAATTACTTGTCATAATTACGTTGTCTAACATTGACCATTAGCAATTTGAACATCCATGTTGCCAGATGACAAGTGTATATCTGTTGTATGCAACGCAAACAAATATTCTTTAGGTGTAGGTATGTTTTAAATTCAATATAAGATAGTAACTTTAATTTACCAGTTGATTGATTGCAGGTAAGTCTGTAAGATCATGATCACAGTAAGTCTTGCACATTAGTGTCGTCCGCTGGCATAATACATCTTCGGTACAGTTACCATAATTCTGTAGTAAGTTTCATAAATAAATATTATGTGCCTGTAAGCTTGCATTTATAACAATATGTATACTCAATACAGAATAAATAAGTTTCAATTAATCGAGCTTGTCTTCGAAATCAACTTCGACAGCTGAGCCGTCATTCCATAATTAGTTTAATGGTACTATAAATTACTGATTGGCTTGGAAATTCACTGATGTCCTCCTCGGTGGTGAAGTGGTTAGAGTCGCTGTAACCTCACATCAATTGCGGGTCATGGGTTCAAGCCCTGCTGCCGGCCATGAATTTTTATCTGAGGAAGTTGGCAATTTCTGACAGAGGATAGTGTTCTAGTACTAGTCCTCTCTAGGGACGATTGTTAGATAAACTGCCCGCCTGTTGAAATGATCAATACACGGTTGGAAGAGGCGCTAAACTGCTACAACAACAACATAGAACATTTGATAAAAATGTATACTCATATATAGCCAAATGTACAGCTACCAAATAATGTCTAAAGAAAGTCGTTAAATCTTACCTTACTAATGACACATCAGTCTGCTTTCAAGACCAGTGTAGACAATGATCAACATGATCAACCGTGTGGTCAGGGGCTGTCAGTTGATTCAGCACTATTGTTCTGTTATGTTTTTACAAACAAATATTCTCTTGCATACTATGTACTTGTAAACATATATCTTTTGTTATTAAGTTACGTTTTTTTTTTCTTGGCAATTGTTTATTTTAATATCATTGTCCGAAATAGATTATCTTAATAGCTCTAAATCGATTTCTTTACAGTAAGTGCATTTAAGGTACATTGTATATGTAAAAAATACAGCCAGCAAAAGTAAATGAAATCCTTCATTTAATCATACCTTGTTAATAACAGATGAACTTGACTTGCAGACCAGTGTAGACCATCATCAGCTGTGCAAGTCCGTGTCATCGTGAAGCAAGGAGCGGAGGTATCACCAACATTTTGTTGTTAAGTTTTGCAAAGAAATAAGTTGCATGATTTCATTTAATTACAATACGCCTTTTCCAATCGATGTTTGAGCCATGCGAGTTTTTCCGCTGCTGGCGAGTGATTTTGCGACCAGTGTAAATCATGACCACCTTGACCATCTCATCATGGAACCGACGAAAAGTATGTCTGCCAACTTGACCAGTGTAAGCCTAGATCAAAATCAACCTATACAATCAATGTAAAATAAATATGTATAATTTGAGTATTTCAGTGGTGGCAAATAACCCTTACTTTACTTCCGATGTAGACCATGATCAGTCTGCAGATCTGTGTCCTGAAGGGTCAATCGACTGAACCAGCACAACTTAGTATTCTGTTCCTGTAAGCAATTTCTTTTAAAATGATATTTCAAAAATCAACTATCATGTTTTAATAGAATGTTTGCGTAACATGTATATACAATTAACATAAAATCAGCAAAAACAAAATCACAAAAGCTTATATCAAATAAAATAATTTTAAAGCAAGTTAGTCTGCCATTTTGACTACAGTTAACATATTTAGCCAGTGAGCCTACTCGTAAATCAATGTTGAATAGATAAATTTAAGTGCGTCTACGTTCCTTACCAACGTAGACTATGATCAGGCTTGCACATCCGTGTGGGACCATCAGCTGGATCAGCACCATAATTCTGTTCACAGTTATACAAATGACTATTATGTATCTGTAAACATGTATTAATTTATTTTCATTATTAAATTGCAGTATGTCCTTTTCATTCTTGACAATCGTTTATTTCATCTTCCGCCGGTGTCAGAAATACCTAATCCGATCAAACTTCAAATAAAAAAAGAATATCTCATTATCAGGAGATGTCATTAGGATAGCGTGCTTGACTTTTCTCAGTGCTTGCCAATAAAACAAAACGTTTGGCAGTAAAAAGCAAAACAAGAATTTTCAAAGTTTAAACAAGGGCCATATATTAAGAGTAATCTAACTGAATTGATTGGTACTCCTGAACACTACAGCAAAGTTTTAAAATGATACTTTAAGTAGTTAATGATATGTGTGCATCACAATGCCTGCAGTTGCACACACAACTTACTAGGAATTTCTATTTAAGTACAATAAAGAAATAAATATCTACAGATGGTTACCTTGGGGGTACGCACGTATTCAAACTTTCATACTTAACCAAGACTCTATATTGAAAACGACCATATTTTTTAAAAAGTCACGAGTTATGTACTCCTGTCTGTTGATGGAGGTAATGATGGTATATAAGTATTGTAACTTTCAAAGCAATATCTATAATGGGTTAGCAACAAGAGGGCCAAGATGGACCTATATCGCTCACCTGGGCCACTACATGAAGCTATATACCAAATATCTAAGCCCTGGGCATAGTGGGTTATAGAGCTTTAATGTTTTTCCTATTAAAAGCCTTTCAAGTAACCCCACCCGCCTCAGGAAGGGTCAATTTTGACCCAGATGTCATGCTAAAAAGGCACCTTAATTTAATTTTAACAAAATAACCTATGTTACTAAACATTAAGAACAAGTGACTTTTCATGTCTGTTAACTTTGGCATAATCAATAATTCTGCTTTGTGTTTGTCCTGTGCACCATGCAAAGGTTTTGTCTGTTGCCCTCTCTGTAAGAAAAACATTTTTTTCTTATTTTGTGCCTTGACTGTTGCAATTTTAATGATCGCGAAACCATTACAGAAGTGCTCTTATCGAAATAAAAGTGAAATTTCTACCGTAAGTGTAATATTCCCTTAATACGAATATGGCTTATAAAAACTTGATAGCAACCTCTTTACATAACAAATAACTTTCCTTACATGTCAACTGACATTTTTCTAACAAACATTTGATCTACAAGAGATCTTTAAGTGGGCCCTTTCTTTCTGATTTTCCTTCATACTTTTAATATAGCCGAGCCACATGTAAAAACTTTGAGTTGAACTTATGAATTTTCATGATTTTGTAAAATCTGACATGCAAGTTTCACACTGACAAAAGTCTTAAATAAGTGCAAGTGAGTTGTGCAGTGCATAAGATGGGATGTTAAGAGCATTGGCACCAGAGTACTGAACTGCCCTGAAATTTTAACAAAATACCCAAAAAATATACTTACATAACACCCTATCATGAAAAACTACACAAAAAATGGTAAAACGTCATTTTCTGGCAAACCCCCGTATACACTGTTCTATATTATGTTTATAAGTAACTAAATGCCAATCAAGGCTGGTGTACACAAAAGCTATTACTGGCATATGTAGTATGTTTTCGTTTAAAACATGTGGCCTAAACAGTCCTGAACATGATCTATTTTCCATAAAAGACGTTTTGTACAAAAATTTTACCTTTAATATCAACCTGATCACTTATGAGAAGATTTTGTCAAAAGTCATCGACCAGAATAAAGAATAATACTTAAAATTAACTTACTACTTCTATGAGAAGTTTATTTTCAAAACTGGTTGGTCTGAAAAGTTTTTAGGTCAGTCCCTAAAATGAAACACACTCACAACTTAATAGAAACTGATAAAAATTTAATGGCAAAAATTGCCATGCAACATCATATATCTTCACAGAAGGTATTTGCCTTGAAAGAATTTTTTGTCAAAAATGATTGGCCAAAACAGTCCTCTAAATGATCCTACAGCTTCATGAGAAGCTTTGTCAAATAAGATGGGCTTAATCTCTCCTGACACAGCTTCAAAATGGCATTATTGCTTTTGTTTCTGAAGCTATTATATTGTCATATGGCTAAAATAAATAATCTCAACCACTTACTTTGTCTTTGCAAAACACTGGATACTGGACTTTGTATATAATTGAAAGCCTGCTGGGTATAACTGATATGTCAGTTTTAAAAACAGCAACTAAGATACTATATTTTGTGCCTGACCTAGGAAGCCTGTTTGGCATTGCCAACTAGAAGACAGACTTACCATAAAGCACATTCAAAGGGAGAATTCACAGGAAGACAGAAAAAAATAGCAAAAGCAAGGGTTGAGATTACAGACCTACACATTTGTCGTACATTTCAGAAAAAGATCAAAAGTCAAATCTTTTGTACCATGACTGACCCAAAAACCATGAAATCATCTTTGTGCACAAAATTTATATGATCTTAACCACTAGCTACCTTTCTCTAAGGCACTTAACTTGTACCTAACCCTGAAAGCGTGCTAGTTTCAGATTTTATCACATAAGTACAAAAATGCATAAACGAAATCTTTAAAAATTCAAATTGCTTTGCTAATCAATGTTAATGAATGTTTTTAAATGATAAGTAACCAAAGGCCAATCAAGGCTCATGTACACAAAAGCTATTATTGGTATATGAAGTATGTTTTCGTTAAAAACGTGTTGCCTAAACAGTCCTTAAGATGATTTCTCTTAATTAAAAGATGTTTTGTAAACAAAATAAAATACCTTTCATATCAACCTGATCACTTATGAGAAGATTTTGTCAAAAGTCATCGACCAGAATAAAGAATAATACTTAAAATTAACTTACTACTTCTATGAGAAGTTTATTTTCAAAACTGGTTGGTCTGAAAAGTTTTTAGGTCAGTCCCTAAAATGAAACACACTCACAACTTAATAGAAACTGATAAAAATTTAATGGCCAAAATTGCCATGCAACATCATATATCTTCACAGAAGGTTTTTGCCTTGAAAGAATTTTTTGTCAAAAATGATTGGCCAAAACAGTCCTCTAAATGATCCTACAGCTTCATGAGAAGCTTTGTCAAATAAGATGGGCTTAATCTCTCCTGACACAGCTTCAAAATGGCATTATTGCTTTTGTTTCTGAAGCTATTATATTGTCATATGGCTAAAATAAATAATCTCAACCACTTACTTTGTCTTTGCAAAACACTGGATACTGGACTTGGTATATAATGGAAAGCCTGCTGGGTATAACTGATATGTCAGTTTTAAAAACAGCAACTAAGATACTTTATTTTGTGCCTGACCTAGGAAGCCTGTTTGGCATTGCCAACTAGAAGACAGACTTACCATAAAGCACATTCAAAGGGAGAATTCACAGGAAGACAGAAAAAAATAGCAAAAGCAAGGGTTGAGATTACAGACCTACACATTTGTCGTACATTTCAGAAAAAGATCAAAAGTTCACATCTTTTGTACCATGACTGACCCAAAAACTATGAAATCATCTTTGTGCACACAATTTATATGATCTTAACCACTAGCTACCTTTCTCTAAGGCACTTAACTTGCACCTAACCCTGAAAGCCTGCTAGTTTCAGATTTTATCACATAAGTACAAAAATGCATAAATGAAATCTTTAAAAATTCAAATTGCTTTGCTAATCAATGATGTTAATGAATGTTTTTAAATGATAAGTAACCAAAGGCCAATCAAGGCTCATGTACACAAAAGCTATTATTGGTATATGAAGTATGTTTTCGTTAAAAACGTGTGGCCTAAACAGTCTTTAACATGATCCCTCTTCATTACAAGATGTTTTGTAAAAAACGAAAATACCTTTCATATCAACCTGATCACTTATGAGAAGATTTTGTCAAAAGTCATCGACCAGAATAAAGAATAATACTTAAAATTAACTTACTACTTCTATGAGAAGTTTATTTTCAAAACTGGTTGGTCTGAAAAGTTTTTAGGTCAGTCCCTAAAATGAAACAGACTCACAACTTAATAGAAACTTATAAAAATTTGATGGCCAAAATTGCCATGCAACATCATATATCTTCACAGAAGGTTTTTGCCTTGAAAGAAATTTTTGTCAAAAATGATTGGCCAAAACAGTCCTCTAAATGATCCTACAGCTTCATGAGAAGCTTTGTCAAATAAGATGGGCTTAATCTCTCCTGACAGAGCTTCAAAATGGCATTATTGCTTTTGTTTCTGAAGCTACTATATTGTCATATGGCTAAAATAAATAATCTCAACCACTTACTTTGTCTTTGCAAAACACTGGATACTGGACTTGGTATATAATGGAAAGCCTGCTGGGTATAACTGATATGTCAGTTTTAAAAACAGCAACTAAGATACTATATTTTGTGCCTGACCTAGGAAGCCTGTTTGGCATTGCCAACTAGAAGACAGACTTACCATAAAGCACATTCAAAGGGAGAATTCACAGGAAGACAGAAAAAAAAATAGCAAAAGCAAGGGTTGAGATTACAGACCTACACATTTGTCGTACATTTCAGAAAAAGATCAAATCTTTTGTACCATGACTGACCCAAAAACCATGAAATCATCTTTGTGCACAAAATTTATATGATCTTAACCACTAGCTACCTTTCTCTAAGGCACTTAACTTGCACCTAACCCTGAAAGCCTGCTAGTTTCAGATTTTATCACATAAGTACAAAAATGCATAAATGAAATCTTTAAAAATTCAAATTGCTTTGCTAATCAATGATGTTAATGAATGTTTTTAAATGATAAGTAACCAAAGGCCAATCAAGGCTCATGTACACAAATGCTATTATTGGTATATGAAGTATGTTTTCGTAAAAAACGTGTGGCCTAAACAGTCCTTAAGATGATTTCTCTTAATTAAAAGATGTTTTGTAAACAAAATAAAATACCTTTAATATCAACCTGATCACTTATGAGAAGATTTTGTCAAAAGTCATCGACCAGAATAATACTTAAAATTAACTTACTACTTCTATGAGAAGTTTAATTTCAAAACTGGTTGGCCTGAAAAGCTTTTAGGTCAGTCTTTAAAATGAAACAGACTCACAACTTAATAGAAACTGATAAAAATTTAATGGCAAAAATTGCCATGCAACATCATATATCTTCACAGGTTTTTGTCTTGAAAGAAATTTTTGTCAAAAATGATTGGCCAAAACAGTCCTCTAAATGATCCTACAGCTTCATGAGAAGCTTTGTCAAATAAGATGGGCTTAATCTCTCCTGACAGAGCTTCAAAATGGCATTATTGCTTTTGTTTTTCTGAAGCTACTATATTGTCATATGGCTAAAATAAATAATCTCAACCACTTACTTTGTCTTTGCAAAACACTGGATACTGGACTTGGTATATAATGGAAAGCCTGCTGGGTATAACTGATATGTCAGTTTTAAAAACAGCAACTAAGATACTTTATTTTGTGCCTGACCTAGGAAGCCTGTTTGGCATTGCCAACTAGAAGACAGACTTACCATAAAGCACATTCAAAGGGAGAATTCACAGGAAGACAGAAAAAAAGCAAAAGCAAAAGTTGAGATTACAGACCTACACATTTGTCGTACATTTCAGAAAAAGATCAAAAGATCAAATCTTTTGTACCATGACTGACCCAAAAACCATGAAATCATCTTTGTGCACAAAATTTGTATGATCTTAACCACTAGCTTCCTTTCTCTAAAGCACTTAACTTGCACCTAACCCTGAAAGCCTGCTAGTTTCAGATTTTATCACATAAGTACAAAAATGCATAAATGAAATCTTTAAAAATTCAAATTGCTTTGCTAATCAATGATGTTAATGAATGTTTTTAAATGATAAGTAACCAAAGGCCAATCAAGGCTCATGTACACAAATGCTATTATTGGTATATGAAGTATGTTTTCGTAAAAAACGTGTGGCCTAAACAGTTTTTAACATGATCCCTCTTCATAACAAGATGTTCTGTAAAAAACGAAAATACCTTTAATATCAACCTGATCACTTATGAGAAGATTTTGTCAAAAGTCATCGACCAGAATAAAGAATAATACCTAAAATTAACTTACTACTTCTATGAGAAGTTTATTTTCAAAACTGGTTGGTCTGAAAAGTTTTTAGGTCAGTCCCTAAAATGAAACACTCACAACTTAATAGAAACTGATAAAAATTTAATGGCCAAAATTGCCATGCAACATCATATATCTTAACAGAAGGTTTTTGTCTTGAACAAATTTTTGTCAAAAATGATTGGCCAAAACAGTCCTCTAAATGATCCTACAGCTTCATGAGAAGCTTTGTCAAATAAGATGGGCTTAATCTCTCCTGACAGAGCTTCAAAATGGCATTATTGCTTTTGTTTCTGAAGCTACCATATTGTCATATGGCTAAAATAAATAATCTCAACCACTTACTTTGTCTTTGCAAAACACTGGATACTGGACTTGGTATATAATGGAAAGCCTGCTGGGTATAACTGATATGTCAGTTTTAAAAACAGCAACTAAGATACTTTATTTTGTGCCTGACCTAGGAAGCCTGTTTGGCATTGCCAACTAGAAGACAGACTTACCATAAAGCACATTCAAAGGGAGAATTCACAGGAAGACAGAAAAAAAATAGCAAAAGCAAGGGTTGAGATTACAGACCTACACATTTGTCGTACATTTCAGAAAAAGATCAAAAGATCAAATCTTTTGTACCATGACTGACCCAAAAACCATGAAATCATCTTTGTGCACAAAATTTATATGATCTTAACCACTAGCTACCTTTCTCTAAGGCACTTAACTTGCACCTAACCCTGAAAGCCTGCTAGTTTCAGATTTTATCACATAAGTACAAAAATGCATAAATGAAATCTTTAAAAATTCAAATTCCTTTGCTAATCAATGATGTTAATGAATGATTTAAAATAATAAGTAACCAAAGGCCAATCAAGGCTCATGTACACAAATGCTATTATTGGTATATGAAGTACGTTTTCGTAAAAAACGTGAGGCCTAAACAGTTTTTAACATGATCCCTCTTCATTACAAGATGTTTTGTAAATAACGAAAATACCTTTATATCAACCTGATCACTTATGAGAAGATTTTGTCAAAAGTTATCGACCAGAATAAAGAATAATACCTAAAATTAACTTACTACTTCTATGAGAAGTTTATTTTCAAAACTGGTTGGTCTGAAAAGTTTTTAGGTCAGTCCCTAAAATGAAACAGACTCACAACTTAATAGAAACTGATAAAAATTTAATGGCCAAATTGCCATGTAACATCATTCATATTCACAGAAGGTTTTTGCCTTGAAAGAAATTTTTGTCAAAAATGATTGGCCAAAACAGTCCTCTAAATGATCCTACAGCTTCATGAAAAGCTTTGTCAAATAAGATGGGCTTAAACTCTCCTGACACAGCTTCAAAATGGCATTATTGCTTTTGTTTCTGAAGCTACCATATTGTCATATGGCTAAAATAAATAATCTCAACCACTTACTTTGTCTTTGCAAAACACTGGATACTGGACTTGGTATATAATGGAAAGCCTGCTGGGTATAACTGATATGTCAGTTTTAAAAACAGCAACTAAGATACTATATTTTGTGCCTGACCTAGGAAGCCTGTTTGGCATTGCCAACTAGAAGACAGACTTACCATAAAGCACATTCAAAGGGAGAATTCACAGGAAGACAGAAAGAAAACAGCAAAAGCAAGGGTTGAGATTACAGACCTACACATTTGTCGTACATTTCAGAAAAAGATCAAAAGATCAAAATTTTGTACCATGACTGACCCAAAAACCATGAAATCATCTTTGTGCACAAAATTTATATGATCTTAACCACTAGCTACCTTTCTCTAAGGCACTTAACTTGCACCTAACCCTGAAAGCCTGCTAGTTTCAGATTTTATTACATAAGTACAAAAATGCATAAACAAAATCTTTAAAAATTCAAATTCTTTTGCTAATCAATGATGTTAATGAATGTTTTTAAATGATAAGTAACCAAAGGCCAATCAAGGCTCATGTACACAAATGCTATTATTGGTATATGAAGTATGTTTTCGTAAAAAACGTGTGGCCTAAACAGTTTTTAACATGATCCCTCTTCATAACAAGATGTTTTGTAAAAAACGAAAATACCTTTAATATCAACCTGATCACTTATGAGAAGATTTTGTCAAAAGTCATCGACCAGAATAAAGAATAATACCTAAAATTAACTTACTACTTCTATGAGAAGTTTATTTTCAAAACTGGTTGGCCTGAAAAGTTTTTAGGTCAGTCCCTAAAATGAAACACACTCACAACTTAATAGAAACTGATAAAAATTTAATGGCCAAAATTGCCATGCAACATCATGTATCTTCACAGAAGGTTTTTGCCTTGAAAGAAATTTTTGTCAAAAATGATTGGCCAAAACAGTCCTCTAAATGATCCTACAGCTTCATGAGAAGGTTTGTCAAATAAGATGGGCTTAATCTCTCCTGACACAGCTTCAAAATGGCATTATTGCTTTTGTTTCTGAAGCTACCATATTGTCATATGGCTAAAATAAATAATCTCAACCACTTACTTTGTCTTTGCAAAACACTGGATACTGGACTTGGTATATAATGGAAAGCCTGCTGGGTATCACTGATATGTCAGTTTTAAAAACAGCAACTAAGATACTATATTTTGTGCCTGACCTAGGAAGCCTGTTTGGCATTGCCAACTAGAAGACAGACTTACCATAAAGCACATTCAAAGGTAGAATTCACAGGAAGACAGAAAAAAACAGCAAAAGCAAGGGTTGAGATTACAGACCTACACATTTGTCGTACATTTCAGAAAAAGATCAAAAGATCAAATCTTTTGTACCATGACTGACCCAAAAACCATGAAATCATCTTTGTGCACAAAATTTATATGATCTTAACCACTAGCTACCTTTCTCTAAGGCACTTAACTTGCACCTAACCCTGAAAGCGTGCTAGTTTCAGATTTTATCACATAAGTACAAAAATGCATAAATGAAATCTTTAAAAATTCAAATTCCTTTGCTAATCAATGATGTTAATGAATGATTTGAAATAATAAGTAACCAAAGGCCAATCAAGGCTCATGTACACAAATGCTATTATTGGTATATGAAGTATGTTTTCGTAAAAAACGTGAGGCCTAAACAGTTTTTAACATGATCCCTCTTCATTACAAGATGTTTTGTAAATAACGAAAATACCTTTATATCAACCTGATCACTTATGAGAAGATTTTGTCAAAAGTTATCGACCAAAATAAAGAATAATACTTAAAATTAACTTACTACTTCTATGAGAAGTTTATTTTCAAAACTGGTTGGTCTGAAAAGTTTTTAGGTCAGTCCCTAAAATGAAACACACTCACAACTTAATAGAAACTGATAAAAATTTAATGGCCAAAATTGCCATGTAACATCATTCATATTCACAGAAGGTTTTTGCCTTGAAAGAAATTTTTGTCAAAAATGATTGGCCAAAACAGTCCTCTAAATGATCCTACAGCTTCATGAAAAGCTTTGTCAAATAAGATGGGCTTAAACTCTCCTGACACAGCTTCAAAATGGCATTATTGCTTTTGTTTCTGAAGTTATTATATTGTCATATGGCTAAAATAAATAATCTCAACCACTTACTTTGTCTTTGCAAAACACTGGATACTGGACTTGGTATATAATGGAAAGCCTGCTGGGTATAACTGATATGTCAGTTTTAAAAACAGCAACTAAGATACTATATTTTGTGCCTGACCTAGGAAGCCTGTTTGGCATTGCCAACTAGAAGACAGACTTACCATAAAGCACATTCAAAGGGAGAATTCACAGGAAGACAGAAAAAAAATAGCAAAAGCAAGGGTTGAGATTACAGACCTACACATGTGTCGTACATTTCATAAAAAGATCAAAAGATCAAAAACTTTTGTACCATGACTGACCCAAAAACCATGAAATCATCTTTGTGCACAAAATTTATATGATCTTAACCACTAGCTTCCTTTCTCTAAGGCACTTAACTTGCACCTAACCCTGAAAGCCTGCTAGTTTCAGATTTTATTACATAAGTACAAAAATGCATAAACAAAATCTTTAAAAATTCAAATTCTTTTGCTAATCAATGATGTTAATGAATGTTTTTAAATGATAAGTAACCAAAGGCCAATCAAGGCTCATGTACACAAATGCTATTATTGGTATATGAAGTATGTTTTCGTAAAAAACGTGTGGCCTAAACAGTTTTTAACATGATCCCTCTTCATTACAAGATGTTTTGTAAAAAACGAAAATACCTTTCATATCAACCTGATCACTTATGAGAAGATTTTGTCAAAAGTCATCGACCAGAATAAAGAATAATACCTAAAATTAACTTACTACTTCTATGAGAAGTTTATTTTCAAAACTGGTTGGTCTGAAAAGTTTTTAGGTCAGTCCCTAAAATGAAACACACTCACAACTTAATAGAAACTGATAAAAATTTAATGGCCAAAATTGCCATGCAGCATCATATATCTTCACAGAAGGTTTTTGTCTTGAACAAATTTTTGTCAAAAATGATTGGCCAAACAGTCCTCTAAATGATCCTACAGCTTCATGAGAAGCTTTGTCAAATAAGATGGGCTTAATCTCTCCTGACACAGCTTCAAAATGGCATTATTGCTTTTGTTTCTGAAGCTACCATATTGTCATATGGCTAAAATAAATAATCTCAACCACTTACTTTGTCTTTGCAAAACACTGGATACTGGACTTGGTATATAATGGAAAGCCTGCTGGGTATAACTGATATGTCAGTTTTAAAAACAGCAACTAAGATACTATATTTTGTGCCTGACCTAGGAAGCCTGTTTGGCATTGCCAACTAGAAGACAGACTTACCATAAAGCACATTCAAAGGGAGAATTCACAGGAAGACAGAAAAAAAATAGCAAAAGCAAGGGTTGAGATTACAGACCTACACATTTGTCGTACATTTCAGAAAAAAGATCAAATCTTTTGTACCATGACTGACCCAAAAACTATGAAATCATCTTTGTGCACAAAATTTATATGATCTTAACCACTAGCTACCTTTCTCTAAGGCACTTAACTTGCACCTAACCCTGAAAGCCTGCTAGTTTCAGATTTTATCACATAAGTACAAAAATGCATAAAAGAAATCTTTAAAAATTCAAATTCTTTTGCTAATCAAAGATGTAAGTGCATGCTTTTCAATGATAAGTTACCAAAGGCCAATCAAGGCTCATGTACACAAAAAGCTATTACTGGTATATGTAGTATGTTTTCGTTACAAACTTAACATGATCCCTCTTCCATACAAGATGTTTTGTAAAAAAAAAGATCTAAAATTCAATTTTATTCTCATGTACAGAAAAGCCATTTCTGGTTTTGTATTATGTTTTCGTTGAAAAACAATTGACCTAAACAGTCTCTAACTTGAATTTTCTTTTTTGAGATGAGAAGTTTCTGTCAATAATAATTTGCCAAAATAATACAACGGAAGTTTGATCAAAACTGGCTGAGTAGTTAAGGGGATAAAAGAACATATTTGACTTTTTTCCTTTATGTAAAAACAAGTGACACCCCTGACAGTGTCAATTTTGACCTGGAGGTCATTATTTAAACAATCGTGGTAGAGGTAGTTCAACTAGGCAATGCCACATGTCAAATATCTATACCTGTTCTTAAGATTTTTCTTCAGTTTTTGAATTATTTTAACGCCTATGCTAGGGATTCATACGAAGAATATCCATGCAAAGTTTCATTAACATTGGCCAAGCGATTTCAAAGGAGATGTCGTTGAAGGAAAATGTGAAAGGACGACGTATGACAGACGACAAGCGATCCTAATAGCTGTATAGCTCCTAGAGCTAAAAATGAGCGATAATTCTGAGAAAAACCTTCACAGACTTAAGTTCTCTTGTACGTTGATGGAGGCTAGGATATTAAATAATTATCTAAGGTTTCAAAGCAATACCTGCATTGGTTTTGAAGAAAAGTACAGAAAACTAACTAAGGTGTGACTCCAATGCCAAGGCGAGTTGAATACCTCCTTTTTCTTCGAAAAAAAAACTCAAATCGAAACTGCAACCATCCAAAAACATACCTGTAACACAAATTATCACCAAGGATAACCCTGCTGGCGATCCTGTAATTTTTACCAGTGCGCAACATACGCAATCGTTGTCAAACTAACTCACCAGCGGAAACTGAGTGTGCCTCCACAACCAGTGTTGAATACAATCAGCCTTCAAATCCGTTTCGCCAGAGGACTTCTACCCGAATGGACCATCACCATCACACCATTGTATTGACAACTACAAACAAAAATTCGTAGTATTCTAATTTTGGATCATCGATGTACAACATGTATTTACAGTCACATCTCCAGCCAGCTAAATAGGAAAAATATTTATTTTCTCCCGGCTCTGAGATCGAAGATCGACATTCAATGTACAACTGTGAGATCGAAATTCAGCTCTGCATTCGTTTTTCTTTAACAGTTTTGAATGCACAACTGTGAGATCAAAATTAATTTCTGTAGTCGCGAATGTACAGCTGAGAGATCGATATTCAGCTCTATGAATCAAGGGCGGTAATTCCACTGAAAATCACTGACCAAAACATGCCGATGTTATGCACAACTACGCTTGGCAATGTTTGGTGTAAATCTGCCACGTAGTATCAGTGGAGTTGCATGGACAAACTTTATGACAGACAAGAGTGACAGATAGCACTGTCTCTCTCGGAGTTGAGATACCTAAACATTATCAGTATTTACAGTTTATCCTACTTTCATATCCAATTAAATACCCCAATTTCATCAAAAAACAACAAATACTATTCTCCAAATTGTCTCAACATCGCTAATATGAAAATACTTATTTCACTTGTTTTACTCAACAGTAACAAAATGGCAATACACTATGACTACACAAAGTGTAAACCACACCCAGTATTTTCGCGCCAGCAACTAATGAACATTAAAGGTGCTACCCCGATGAAGAACTTATGTGAAGTAACATGAAGAAATATTATTTAAAATAACAAGGCCTGATCTACATCGGGCATGTTACTTCTGTCTTTGTATATCCCTATATATACCCCGCCGACAACATATTTTAACAAGAGCTGTCAGTAGGACAGCGTGCTTGACTTTTTTTAGTGCTTGCCAATAAAACAAAGCTTTGTCAGTAAAAAAAACCAAGTTAATTGAAACATATTTTATTCCCAATGATAATTACCGTATTAAGGAAAATACACAATATGACAACAAATGTATGGAAAAAGGGGTCAGGTCACAAGTTCTAACAACATTAAATACGACCTTTCCTTACGAGGAAAAGTTACATAGGTTGATGGTAACAGACACGTTCGGTAAATATGGAATGGAAATATTTTGATAAGTCAATGTATAATCACATAATTATGTAACACACAGTTCAAATAATGTTTAAAGAACCAAAATGGTGAACAAATGGTTTAACTAATGAAAAGGATGATGAAAAAAAGTGTCTTGTCTAATATGAGTCAGTACCAATAATATTTGAGTACATCTTTGTGTAAAGAATTGAAAAAAAAAACGTTGTGTCGCTTTGATATAGTTTTGAACGGAAATGGCAATAAAACAGTTGTCTTCATGGGATAATATCGGTTGGCCATATAGAACCCAAGTATAAACAATTAAGGGTCACAAGCAAGATAATTATAAACTGATAAAGTCAAGAGTTATTAAACTTAAATGTTTGATATCCCTGAATACTACAGCAAAGTTGTAGATTAATACTTCAAGTGGTTAATGATATATGTACATGACAGTGCTAGTTGCACAAAAGACTTTAACTAGGAATTTCTAAGAACAAATCAAGAAACATTTTCACAGAGTTATCTTCTCTTGCTTACAGATAGGTGTAATGATGGTACATAAGTAGTCCAACTTTCTAAGTAATATCTCAAATGGTTAAGTCAACAAGTGGACAAGAATGAACATTTTAACTGATTTCCTAAGTCGAAAAGTGTCATAATTCAATATTCTTCGAAAAGTCGAGCTAAAAACAGGTTATATATTTTATTTTCAATAATAAAACGAAATACAAGTAAATGTTTACCTTCAACACGTCCTTTTCCCCAAAGAATCTCACTTTGAATAAAAGACCAATGGTCATAGATGAATGCTTTGCGTTAATACATGTAACAGCCCAGGGCATTTGTCATTGTACAGTACTATACAAGCGTGTTCAGTGACATTTACTCAACAGACCCGTGCGTGAAAAGAAATGGTTCGACGATATGAGGCAACTAATTGGGGTAAAATAAATCGCCATAATAGTTCAGTATTGACTGTTATGCATCACGAGAGAAGAAGAAGAAATTCAGTATTTAAGACAGCTTGTTTAATATTCCATATCTTTTGATATCAGAAATAACTACTTCATCGGAAGGAATGAAAAATTGAATTAAAAATCATACTTAACAAAGCCCTTTCTTACTTAGGAAACCTTTTATACGGAAACGACCGAGTGATGTCCCGTGCGCACGTCAATGCTAAGTAATGACTGCAACTGCGACTTTAAATGGAAATAGTACTGTCAAACTGGATAAAGAGACTCTACCATGTTCTTGACTTGTGGATAAGGAAATCCCATCCGAGGGTTGAGATAAATGTACATCCAAATATTAAAATGAGGCTCTGTTTGTATAATTTTTCTGTAACGTGGGTAAAAGTGGCCCTACACCGCAAATGAGCCCTCATTCGCCTGGCTCGCGACTGTCGGTAGTTGAAGATTCTCTCTTCATGGCCAATGTGCCGCCTTGCGAAATGTTTCACCAGCAATGTTTTGAGATGTCCCTGTCATGCATCATGTGGTAGAGGGGCCTGTATTATGTCATGGCGCTGGTCGCCCGTCCGTCTGTCTGTATGTCTGGCTATCCACCTGTCTGTCTATCCGTCCATCTGTTAGCATTTTATGTCTAGAGCCATATCTATCACAATGGTAATTTCAATAAAACATTGTGGAAATGTCTATTACTGTAATTATAGAGTTGATGCCCCTTGAATTTAAGTTGAATTGTGGGCCTCGATAGCTCAGTTGTTCGGACGGGAGGTCCCGAGTTCGAATCTCAGCCCGAGCACTTCGGCAGAGACACTGATGCCACAAGTACCGCAGTCCAGCCAGTTGTGATTAGGTAGCAGTGTTGAAAAGCTTGCTGCCTTTCAGAGAGAGAGAGAGAGAGAGAGAGAGAGAGAGAGAGAGAGAGAGAACGATATGACATCTGGAATGAGTGTTAGAGAGCGATTCAATAAGCTACGGAGCTTTCTTCTTAATCGAACTAAAATAGATTGTATAAACTAATTGAATTGCTTCATAAACACAGAAGTTACATGACCCTTTGAAAAATTAATGCAAAATCAAAGTCACAATGACCCGGTTAACGGGGACAGGGAGAAGGGTGGCACCCCCAGCAGAAAGTTTCATTTTTTTTATTAAAGTGACATTATGCTAATAATCTTACTGCATTATAGATCTAGTGTATTTTTGGTGACAGTTTTATAAAAGCAATTTTCGGTTGATACATGCATATAAATGTGTTAAACTAATGACAATGCCGCATTAGTATTTGAAGTTGTCTTTGGTGCTTTAGAAATGAAAAGATTGGACAAATAAAATAATAACGGTTCCTTTCTTCGTAGTGATCTCCCTTGTGTTGTTGGTAGATATTTCAGCAGTGGAAGGGAAATAGCTCCTGCATGCAGTTGTTTTTTTATTTATCTAATTGACTCTCCCGGTCAAAATAGGAAAAGTAATATTTGGAAATTTATTATTTAGTATTGTTAGCAGGAAGAGTTTGGTTAATGGAATTAAAAGCTATTATTTCTCTACCCTTTTTACACACACCTATTTCAGCTGGATTTTGTCTTGAAAAAATGTGCATAATTCCACTTTAACTTTTGCGCTATGGGAAGCAAGGGCCCACATCCACGAGAAAAAAAACCATACACGTTATTTTCTGCAACCCAGTAGATCTACCTGTTACAAATGATAACTCAAAAAAATCAGGAGTTAGGTGATTAATGGCTCTTTTATGACCCTCCCTGTTGTGAAACTGACCACTTGAAATATTCAGCTACTGACTAGATCTACAGCCCAGTTTATGAAGATTTTCGGGACAGTCTGTAAACTGATAGATCTACTGTATGTGATAACGGATACAAATACATGTATGCACAGTCACTGCTTGCTCAATAACAGACAAATCAGATGTGCATGAAAAACAAGCACCAATAAAACTGCGTCCCCTAGTCCAGTCTTCTCGAAACGAAATATAAGAATAGGCCTAACGCATTTCACCACGCAGCAAGAACATGAAATGTAACAGTGGGATGGGAAGATAACTCATTTAGGTCTATTTTGTGAGTAGTCTTTAATGACGTCATCACTTTCCAAAGATTAGACAGAACGTCAGAAGGTAATAATAATAATAATAATAATAGTAATAATATCTTTATTTAAAGAAGGGTACACATTTAGACACACATAAACATACATATATCTAATATTTCAATGTGGCCTTCTTTAGAAATTATATTAACAAGCATTAACAAAACACATATATACTACGACAAACACTCATAATTAAAGACATATCATATAAAAGTAAATATTCATTCATCCGACTTAAGTTTGTATTGCTCCAGCAAGTATTGTTTGTATTTTTTTTAAACGATAACAGTGATTTAGCTGTTCTTATATTTGTTGGTGTACTGTTCCATATGTGTACACTGGAGAATGTAAAACTAGCTTTTAGATAATTGGTACGAAATTTTGGTATTAATAGGTTATTGTTAGTTACAGAGCGTAAGCTATAATTATTGTTACTGGAAAATGCCATTAAATTATATATATAGTTTGGAGCAAGGAAATGTATAGCCTTATATACTAACACAGCCGTATGATATGCATACCTATCTGAAAAAGACAAGCATTTTAAATTGCAAAGGATTGCTGCATTAGTGGTGAAATTCTGCCTATCTATAACAAGTTTTAAAGCCCTCAATTGAAGTTTATTCATTTTATTTGCACAACCATTTCCCTTTCCCCATACTGTGACACAATAATCAAACTTTGGTAAAATGTAGGCATTGTAAAACATCATTCTCATATCAGCCTTTAAGTAGTATGATATTCGTTTCAGGAGTGCAATTTTAGAATTTATCAGCGCACGTGTTTTGGTTATGTGTACATTCCATGAGAGACATTTATCAATTGAAATACCTAGAACCTTTTGGACAGAGACATTTTCAATGAGAGATTCACTAATTCTTAATTCCATATTTAAGGGTTTCTTGATATTTTGTGTGTGTTTTCGTTTAGTAGTCACAACCATGCATTTTGTTTTAGATGGATTCAATGCCATATTGTTTAAGCGGCACCACGTATTAATAGAATTTAAATCATTTTGAAGATTATTTTGAATTTTTTCAATATCAAACCCTGATTCATATAAGGTTGAGTCATCAGCAAATAGTTCTAAGTTTCCTGTGGTTGTTTTAAAGGATATGTCATTAATATATATTAAAAATAGTAGCGGTCCTAAAATTGAGCCCTGAGGAACACCCGTTGTTATTGTCAATACGTTTGATGTGTCTTTTCCAGATTTTATAACTTGGGATCTGTCAGAAAGATAAGATTCAAAGAGTTTAATAGTTTTTTCTGAAAAATGATATAGTCTGAAGATATAGTGGTATAGTCGTAAGAGCCTGCATAGGCTATGTGATAAACAAGATCTACTCTATATAAGAAAGTAGAGGTTGATCATGGTTCTCTTACTTTTTGCAGACGTTAAAGATAAAGTAGATTGTGTATATCTTCACTGATCAATATTATAGCAACTTGGCAAGATCTAAGACCTATTAAACAAGAAGCAGTCCTCGGACAGCAGTAATACCTGGACACGGTCCTTTTAAAACTACTGTAGATCTCTTCTGATTTCTAATAAAAAATGAAGACTTCTTAAACGATTGAACAATAGATCCCAGTCGGATTGTCTACTATACTATAACCTACAGTATCCCTCCCTTGTAAGACACCGAGGAGATGCAACATACAAAGTAAGTTCTATACTGGTACTGTAGACAGGGTTATGGTCTTTCCATAAAATCATGAATTTGCAAATGCATTAAATTACTACAGCTCACTGATTTAACATTGTGTTTCGATTATGCTGGCAACTAGGTCTTGATAGATTCCCCAGCTCAGTGTAGAACCAAAATTATACGCTTGTAGAGCTCTATATGCATAGGCCTTGATTTTCTAAAATGTTCTTTAAATGCGCAATAGTGCTTATTTTGTAAACTAGATCTAGTGTCTTATTCAAATTATTTTAACTTTATTTTAATGATAGATTAGCAACTGCTCCTTAGGTTTAATTTGTAGGCTAATACAGATTTCAAATTTATAATATTATTGTGAACGATGGTGTTACCTGTAGGATATGTGAAATGAGAGAAATGTAAAAGTCTAATATTTCTAAATCAGAATGGTTACATACATGTGTTTGATATGTACATATTTGTGCGTTGTGTATTATTGTACTGTATGTAATTGAGACTATAACAAAGATGATGGTCACTGGCGGAAGACGGGCAAACTGTTATCATTTCTATCTAGATCTAGATCTAGTCTAGCAAATATAATGTGTATTGAAATCTCCTCGGAGTTGCGTAAATTATTTAGATCGACTTGATTCTCTTTCTTATTGCCATAGGTAAAACCACAGGTGGAAGGAACAGGAACATACCTTTCGGAAAAATGCCAATGTCACTTTTTGGTTTGTTTAGTTTTCAATGTAAGAAGCCGAAGCTCAGTCATCCCGAAATGTTAAAATTAAAATTATTAAACTTGTCAATTCGTTCTTGCTCTTTGTGTAGTCTTTGGAACTAGACCAATCCTCGACTTCTTGAAGGGTGTGGCGTATAACTTCAAATACTAGTAGTGAACTATCATAAACTTTGGTGTTGAGACGATTTTGAGAAAAGTGCATGTGACCTACAGTGTGACTGTTGATTGATTAAAATAAATTTGATTAAATTTTGATTTTGTAATGAATCAAGTTCAACGTCTAGAGTACTTCCGGTATACATTTTGTACCCGCTTACTTTCGTTTTCAATTCTCAGAGTTTTCGACCATTTGTCGAAAGTTTTCGACAATATTCGACAGTAAAACATTTCTATCAATTGTTCTTTCTTTAACATGTCGCATTCTACCACCTGTCCTTTCTGTTTAATGTCGTATTCTATCGAGTGTCTTTCGACGAATTGTCGTGCACCGAATGTGCATATCTGCCCGTCCTGCCCGTCCAGTCAGTCAAAAGTTTAACCGGTCAGGCAAAATATTAGTGCTGTCTCTCCGGATGTCTGACTTTATAGCCCTTTTCTGTTGTTCGGTCAGGCAAAACTTTTAGCCGGTCAGGCAAAGTTTTTTGTTTGTCTGACCGAATGTTGGGCACTATTAAAAACTTTTCAGGAAGATTGGAAGCTGCATATCACTTTATTTTATGTATCTGATGAAACACAGGCTTCTGTCAGATGTATAAAAATATATTACAAAAATGTTCTTATTGTATTGGAATTTATATATGTGCTAATGTTATGGACATAAATACAATTAAAAATTGATGACCATATACCGGATTCAGTTATAGTGAAGTGTTTATTTTGTAAGGCAGATGTCGCAAACATAGCATAGCCCGGCTGCACTTCCAGTTTTGGGTTTTTGGGTTTTTGTTTATTCTGGTAAACTTTTGCTCTATAAGTACAAAAGTTGCAAATTTAGCATATTTACTGCAATTTTTGTATGCACAGTTTCATGTTATGATTTTAGTAATGGAGATGACAGGAGATAAGATTTATCATGGGTTTAATTAGAAAGAAAATTATTTAGATATTGCGCTGTCATTCATGTTGTATTAAAATGTATACTGGCTCTATTTTACTTTGTCTAAAAAATAACAATTCATTGTATTTTCTTTAATATGTTGAAAGTACCATCACGGTAACAGGAATGCACGTGTTGTGCGGTAGGCGTAATCTCTGAATCAGATTAATACATGCTGCGTGTGCAGAAAGGTCAGGACCAGGTTGAATTGCCCTGCCAATATAATGGTGTAATAAGTCGTCATTTAAAGGTCATTTAAAATTACATGTAGATACGACCAAAGGCTACGAGAATTATTAGACATAGTTTCAGTGTTTTGTGAACGGATATCTGAAGATCTCCTGCGGTAAAATTGATATGAAATTTAAAAAGGTGAATAACGTTATTTTTAGTTTTCTACGATAAAGGCTATCTTTTCTTTCATAAAATATATTTCTTACCAATAGACCGTAAAAGCTGTAATATTGTTATAGACCAACTGCTATAACCGATAAAAATAAACAATGGTTGTTTTATTTCAACGCGTATGTGACAAGCGGCTTTCTCTGATGTTTGTCTAATTTAGTTTATTGAGACGTTCTCTTTTTGTATTTTATGATATAACTATATTATACAAATTTTAATAAAGAAAGTATATGTCCGATTGTCTGTGATTGTATGCAGAAGTCATCAGATCCAGATCCTATTAACAGAGTAGACAATTGATTAAAATGCATACCGATAAACTGAAACTATACAACATTTTCACATGCAGTCATCAAGTCAGTTAAGTGATATAAACGTTCATTCATTGCTTTGTCTCTTGGAATCAAACCACTGTGACACTTAGTCCAGAAATGTCTTCGACTTTTAAAGGAAAACAGAGTAAAGAATATTCAGAGGCTTAGTTTATCATGTTTATACAAACTTATTTTTAGTTTGATTAGGAAGAAATTAAGGATGTAACGATATGCTCACCTTGCGATACCATACGTATCACCACACAAAGTGTACGATACAGTATGTATCGCGATACATAGTTTAAGATGAAAAGACAGTATAAACTTTATAACAACTCTACAGCATGTGAATGTAGGCTTAAGAACTTTTATCATACATGTATTCTTAAATCCTGAGGTTTCAACTACACTAAAGTTTAAATTGCCGCATGTCAGCTGCTATGAAATGACCTACGGCCTTCGTGCCCATTAAGAGGAAAAGGGCAATTTCCTTTGTATTGTCGTTGAGGAGCTTGCCGCTTCTTTTTTGCTCGGACTAGTAAAATCAGATTTCTCGAAAATGTTCGGATGATGCCGTTTTATGTGTGTTGCCATATTGGAAGTGTCGCCAGATTTATATGACACATCAACAAAACAATGTCAGCAAGTAGTTAAATCTTTAATTGTTGCTGTAACGCCGTCCTTTTCGACGGTCTTGAATCCAAAATGATTACATATTTTTTATTTGTACAAAGTCGATGGCGATTTTAATTCAGCTGACGCCATATTTGTTGATTTTCACTTCCCTTGAATCAGAAAATGGGAATATGCCATGCAGTACCGTACCAGCAATGTTTTTGTATCGTAAACCGTAACTAATTAACTCAATATAACGTTCAACGGTATATCGTTACACCCCTTTGAATCGCTCCCGAACACTCATTTACAGTGGGTGACCTTAGGCACATGTTGCACGAGTGTTAGGCAAAGGACACACCTGCTCAGGATTGGATTCAAACCTGGGACCTCCCATTCTGAAAGCAAACACCATAACCACGGAGGTATCGAGGCCCACTAAGGCTAACCTGTCACAATCATATACTGTTTAGTTTCTTAATCACAACTGTTACATGTGATTGATGTATTTATATGTATATTCTTTCAACTAATTTGGATACAAAACAAAATTTAAAGACAGCATACGAAACTGTCATCACTCATCACATCAGTACCTACAAAATCACACTTATATGATTTCAGAACACAATGGCATTGGAAACATTTCGAGTAATTCACTTATTGGCATGTCGGTGATCATGAATTAACCTCATTAACAAAAAGGATCAGGGTGGCGCGGTGGGGCGGTCAACGCTCTGACCTACCAATTTTGAGGTCCCCAGCCGGGATATTGTAGCCTTCAGAACCACTTTTCAGTGTTTCCCATCCATCTAGAGATGAACTGGTTAGAAACCCGGAGGTAGTCTTCCATGTATTGGTGGTATATATCGGGCATGTAAAAGAACTAATCTATTCATAAACGAACAATAGAATGGTACCAAGACTCCCGTTGTATCGTCATTCGTCATCTGTCTCTTTTCACCCTGCACCTGTCAGAAGTCATGGCAAGTTCATCCAGGGATAAATCTGGACAGAAGAGGCTATAAACAATTAAACAAACAAAAAGTACAGCAATTTAGTAATTAAAATTGTTGCTAAAAAGTTAAAAACTCACCAGAAACAGGAAGGCAGTTCATGAACATATCATCTTTGTCTGTGATCACCCTCAGTATCCGATGTACGTTCGAATCTCCGGCAACCAGAATTCCCTGCTGGACGCAACCTGAAAATGTACACTTCTCAACCATATTTATAGTATATAAACCCCAAAATAACCTGTGAATAAAAAAATATCACAATTCAATAAAAAAACAGGACGTGGCCGACCTTTCGAGTATTAACTCAAAAGCTAACGAGAGTATCTGAGCAATAGGTCTAGCCTATATGCAAAACGCGAATGCCAAATTCAATGTCGCGAAAATTTGAAAACTAGTCAAAATCCAAACACGACCAACAAACAAAGTACTAATTATAAGTTTCGTAAATATGCTAGACAAATGCCAGTAATATCGCTGTGTAAGTGGCTAGAGCTGAATATAGTTGCAAAGTCACTTTGTGGAACTTTCCTCAACAACATGTGCCTTGGAAAGGAAGACAGGAGCACCGATTCCGTTTATTTTTAATTTGGCGCCAAAAAAACTTTTTCCGCCGAACATCTCCGTATGTTTCCGTAAGATTATACCATATTTGGTAACGCCGAAACTCTGCTAAATAAAACGTGTTACCATGAAAAAAGGTGTATAGGAGATAACTTCAACATTTGTGTGCGATATTTTCGTACCAGTTATCTCTCTTAGTATGCAGCAAAGTGTGGGCTTTTTTTCTTTCTACACAGTATAGTTATGTTTCAACTCGGTCAAAACTCTTGCTATAATTTTAAAACTGTTATAGACGTGTTAGTCTGTGTTTCTTTATCAATTTTATTACTTTGTAACAGAATAATACACGTAATGAGATCCTATTTTCGCGACAATAGCTATTTATGTACTTACGACGTTGCGACATTTCAATTGATCGATTATTTTTCAAAAATGATTTTTGGCCTGGGGACTGAAAGTCCCCTAGGCCTAAGTTAGCATACCACATTTCAAACACTGCAAGAAATTTAACTGTGCTATGTGCGAATAACAACTGTAAACATGCACTATGCGAAAGTAGTGCAAGACAGACCAGATCAATCTTCTGTTTGAATGTCGCATTTGATAAGAACATATTACAAATAAAAAGAGTACAAACAACTTCAAACGATTGCAGGAAGGTATATAGCTTACGGAAACGTACGGAGCTCGATACAAAAGTTTGTAGTTTGATTTTCAAATTTCCGATGTTATTTCATTGACAACTTTGTTATTTACGAATGATTACATATATATTAACCTAAAAATAAATTTCTCTAAAAAAAAGATATAATTAACGTACATTCACGCGATCAAAATCACCCGCCATTTATCGAGGACGCTGCATGTCAAGGCCCAGTGAACGGTTTCACCGATTACAACTAGAATCATTTTTGGTTTTATCTGTTATACACATTGTACAGTACTGTATTTATATTTCATTGCTGGTATTGCTTTGTTTATTTCTGTTTCAATGTCTTGTCCTTGGTACACAATAATTTTCGATCCGCGTCATCAGATCATATCGCTTGAAGTTGAACATAGCGCAGATCGAATTATTTTAATTGGCTTAAACATTTTATAATGTTGACTTTGTGAATATTTTTCATTTAAAGTACGTTTTATAATAAAACAAACTTCCCTGCCACCCATATATTTGTGAATTATTGACCCTGTGTCATATATTGAATTTCGTCCTTTGCACATTTCGACCGGCACTTTAGGTAAGGTTCAGCTCAAAACACGTAGGTCAAAAGTTGTTTTTCGGGGAGTTAACCTATAGCCCCCGGGCCTTCGGTGCTCACAGCGCTTTGATTATTTACTGGTTCAGAAGGGATATACGATATAGATCTATCATAAAATAGATGACTGTAAAATAAATGTTTAAAATCCAGTTTCTAGTTTATTCATAAACATGGCTTGTTACAAGCATGCAATTAAGAAACATATCTTAAGAAAACACTGAGTAGAAACAAAAGCAAAGTGCATTTTACAACGTACATGACTATTGCGAGCATAAAGTAATTTTGTATTATCTAAAGTGATTACAATATACACCACTAGACAGCCACGAAAGTTAAAGTGGTTAATGCGAACATAGCCCTCCTAGCCTGATCTACAATGCGTTTCTTTAAAGTGGTTAATGCGAACATAGCCCTCCTAGCCTGATCTACAATGCGTTTCTTTGTCTTATAAAACCAGCTATAATTGAACTGTACACCCAGATATGAAAAGTCTACAACAATGTCTAGTTTACACTGATCGTAGTAAAGACCATGTTATCATGTTTCCTTTTACGAAATATCACAACTTTGGTTTTAGCAGCAGTAACCTGAAGGTTCTACAATTTTTCGTACCAGTCCACTTTTTGACTAAACTGTTTGACATATTACTTTGAAAGTTACTTGTTTACCGTCATGCATGAAAAGGTAACTCTGTCAAGGATTACATTTGAATTATGGCCCTTTTCGACTTTTTATTCAAATTTTTAAGAAGTCATTCTCTTTTACTTGTTGACTTTTCCATAAGAGCAGTTACTTTGAAAGTTGGAATCCTTATGTACCATTATGTCATCTGACTTTAAGTCTTTTGTGCAACTGGCACTATCATGCACATATATCATTAACCAATCGAAGTATTAATTACAAACTTTGCTGTAGTATTCAGCGATATCAAACAATTAAGTTTGATAGCAAGCACTGAAAAAAAAGTCGAGCACGCTGTCCTACTGACATCTCTTGTTGATTAATTTTGCGAAGGTTAGTTCTAATTTCGGTGTTCTCGTAAAATACAATATTTTCTTTGATGATGATGATGATGCAACAGAACAACTACATAAGAAAGGATTCCCCGTATGAAAAAATATAGGATATATATTCTCTGCAGGTTCAGCTATAAAATGTCTTAAAACATCCTGTAAGAAAATTAATGTTCTTGGAATCATGTTTGTTTTAAACGTACGTCGTATGAGTTATATTCTCTACAACCGTCCCCTCTTACAGTCGTAAGACAAGCACTGTAAAGTTTTCCGTAGCTAAGTCAATGACACATTTCTCCGAATAAAATTTCATTATACGGACTATATTACGGATGTTACATTGCATAAAAGTACAAAATCGTTGTTTCGTTTGTATCATAGAACATGTTCGTTAAAGCCGTTTGTATACAGGTAATAGTTTCTTTAAAGCTGTTTTAAGAAATCACCTTCCGAGGTTTTTATCCTCTATAGCTAGACAAGAAATACATACAGCACTAGATTCATAAAGATCATGTAGATCTAGCTAGAAAATGTGTAAACTTGTATATGGTACTGTCAGTAGCAGCGTGTACGATAATTTGGGCGGAGCTAACTAAAGAATGTGACATCGATGTCATTTACTACCTGTGTGTAATGCAAACACTGATTTTTGGCATTATTACAATCGCAAAGATGAACAATTTCTCTATCAGTTGACTTTAAACTTTGTGCTCTAAATCATGCGTTTCATGCACGAGAAATTGGAGATCACTATTCAAGCAAGCAATTTTATCTTTTTGTTAGACATTCATCGTGATAAGGTTTTACGGAGTACACATGTTATCGGTGTAATTTTCAGAACGCGAGTACATGTGTGTTCAATACTGCGGATATCTGTAGTCTGTGTATGTATAATATACATGTAGATCTACTATTTTGCATGACGTGAGATAGATCTATATTGCTAGGATTAAGACAGTCTGAATTGAAAACTACATGAACTATGGCTGGTGGATATATTATGTGGCCCTTGCTTGTTTGTTGAAACGGAGACCAGAGCTGTTGGATTCTGTGGAGTATGTGTTGAGTATCTGTGCGCGGGATGCATTCGTGACCATAGAAACGGAAAAATGTCAAGAAATCACCAGATTCAGCAGAAAAACATGCAACAGAATGCTGACATTATAAAAGCAATGAATGAAATGAAAGTATGCCCATCACATAAGAAGCATATTACATATAGGTGTGATGACCATAATGTATGTATATGCACCGTTTGTCGTGTGAATTCACACAGAAAGTGTGATCATGTGTTTGAAATTATCAAGACAGAGACTGTAGATAGAGACGTGAAAGATATTCAACAGGACCTTGTTGAAGTCGGGGAAACGGCAGCCGCAATCAGGAAGAGAAAAGAAGAAAATAAAACTGACTTGTCACTAACACAGACAGAAATTTTGTATGAACTAGAAGCCATTATTCTAAAGGCAATTCATTATGTCAAAGACCTCAAAGCAATATACGGAAAAGAAGCAAATGAGAAAATACAAGCTGCTATTGCGGAACTTGAAGAAGACATTGAGGTTGCTGAAGAGATAGAGAGAGAAAGTGCGACAAATCGTGAGATTTTAGAGGCTGCCTTAAAGTATGATGATGCAAGCTGTCCAAAACTCATTGCCCATTTAATGACAACTAAGGTAAAAGCACTTAAAAGTGACGTCAAACAGATTCAGCGAAAGGGACAATTAAAGCTGACATTTGAAGCAAACCCAGATTGTAAAATTGCTGTTTCTTGTCTAGGAACAATTGTTGTGAACCATTGCGAAACCGAAAATATTGAGATTGAAAAGGTTTCTGAAATCAGCATCGAGAAAACAAGCGACGAATTACTTGAAGCTGACCTAACAAATGCACCAGTCAGTAGGAAAACGGACGGAGAAACCTCTTACGTGACGTCAACACCAGATAATAGAATTGACACAAAGGGAAAGCTCTTCAAAGTAAAGGAAGCATCAGACAAGCAAAAATGTTCGATATTTGGATCAGTTGTTCTTCAAGATGGACATACGTTGATCATAGATTATATTAATATGAATATTAAGCTGTTGTCACCAGACTTTACCATGTTGCATTTCTTATGGCTACCCGGTCAGCCTATACATATATGTGCTATCGGAAGTTGTACAGTGGCTGTTAGTTTTTGTCGCGTGAAACGTATAAATCGGTACAGCGTTCGCGACAGTAAGATTTCGTTAGATGGGTGCTTCTCAACTTCGCTGTTCAACCATGGAATTGCGTTTGATGGCAACCATATCGTGGCTATCATGTCAGACGTCGATTATTCAAAGACCAACAATGCTAAAGATAACTTGATACAGATAGAAGTCAGAAATGTTTACGATGGACGCGTAATTGACGTCATAAAAGATTTTAGGGTTGTTGGTGGGAAATTCTTGTCTCTTGTTCTTAACAATACTCAGGCAATATGTTTTGCTGCTGATAACAGTATGATAGTAGCAGAAACAAACAGGATACTTCGCTTCTGTCTAATGAAAAATTCATCACAGACGGTTGCTGTCGTGAAAAACTTCTATATTTGTTACAGAGAAATAAAAAGAAATGATATACAGAACATTACCACAGACAGTGACAGCGTTTACGCTTGCACAGCCTCGGGGAGTGTTTTTCAAATGTCGGTTGCTGACTTGGATACAGTCAGAATTATTGTGTCAGGAGTTGGAAAAGAAATCACATCCGTTACTGTTGACAGCATCAGCAATCGCCTCATATTGGGATGTGAGGACGATGACAATATTCACGTTTATTCGTTTAAAAAGAAACCCTTGTGTGACAACACAGAAATAAGATAATATGATAGCTTACACAAACTACAATCAAACTTGTAAAGAAAGACCGCTATGGCACACTATTTACTTGTTTCAATTCAGTGTGATATTTTAAAACTAACTTAAAAAAGAAAGACAAAAGTCGTTTCTTTTGAATACATGTGTTTTTTTTTGTTTTGTACTCAATGATTTCAGATGTATTTAATATCGTTCAAGAAAGTGTTTTTGATCAATACATGTTTATACAGTTAGATCTAATTCTTGTTCATATTTCCCTTAAAATATTCTATAGATAATTGTTATCAAATGTTATCGCTTATCGTTTTAAGCTCGACCATTAAAAAAATAAGGAGTTCTGAACTTTTCTAATGGTCACGGTGTCGCTAAAGGTTTTGAAAAATGCGAATTTTGTACATTATCAAGATGCATACTTCAAACTTGGCACATATTTTTGATGTCAAGATGAAAGACCGTGACTGTGAATAATAATTCAAGACATTTTTTGTTTTATTAATGCATTACCAAACGTCCATAGAAATACTTTAAGAGCATTAAAAATGATTTATATGATGCATTTTAAATCTGCAAACTAACAAAGAGGGCCATAGACATTGTAGTTGAAAAACGCTCACCAAAAAATTAACAAAAATGACTCCCGACAGTAAACAATCCTTGCACAGTATTAAATGCTGACTATTATTATACCAATATACGTTCCATTCAATGATCTTTGACAAATCTTATTTTACCAATATTCGGTCATATTTTGGTAGCGAGTGCCAACTTGCATTTGTACCACTTTCTTGTTCCACAGAGCTCCTTGAATGAAACCCGGTCCTCCATTCTAAAATAAAAGTTAATCAAACGTGGTACATGTACAATATCATCTTGAATATTTTCAGTATTCAACATCAACTTCCATTCTTCGTGGATTCATAGTTAATCCATCAGATACCGTTCTTAAATCTTAATTTGGTCATTTTCCAATGATGGCATTCAATGTCACAAGTAGCCTCTATTACTGGTTTCATTCGGATATTAATTCCGATACTCCTGTCAAAGCTTTTGTATAGTTCAACAATAGTTCATGAAGCATGACTTACACGTTCTCCTCGGCTTTTACCGTTGAATGGAAGAGACGGTTGCATGAACGCTGTTCGGCTATAATAAAGGTGCTTTTGGGCTTGAACAAAATCATCGGTATTTTGTTAGCTGCCAAAATGTGTTACTAATCTATCTCCATGTATTATGAAGTAATACAAAAGCACTGTGTTATTATGTTAGTTATAAGAAAGTGATTAACTTTCGATAATCAGATCTCTACGCAGCCTAAGGACTTTGCTATATAAATTCATAGCCGAATCAATTTACATGTACAGTAAACTCTGTATATAACGAACTCGCTGGGATCATTTTAATTTGTTCCTTATATCCGTTGTATGTTATAGCAACTTAGTATAGCATTTTCGTATTTTATAAAGAAGAAAAAATCGGGTCCACAAAATGAGTTCGTTATATCCGGAGTTTCGCTATAACCAGATTCTTTATATACGGAGTTTATTTTAGTTCGAAACGAGTAAAGTAAATCGATTCATTCATTTTACACATATCATCAATACTTTCATCATCAAACAATGACATAAAATCATGCAGTTTAATACGGTATCTGTGTTTTTCCCATTCCAAAGGACTACTTTTTTGTACCGTTCGTTTGTTTCCCCTGTCATTTTTCGAATGAACCTGATATTTGGCTTGATATCTGGCGTGATAGTCGTCTAATTATGCCCTCATCTTTTTTAACTCTCGCAGTGACGAGATCACTGATATCAGATACCGTAGCTGACACCCATGACAACCCTACGAATATCCACAAACTGTTGAGTAACTGATAAATGTCGGAATACTTCCCTCTTCCGTGATAATCTGTAAAAAAACAAACATACAGTGGAATCTGTGTTAGTGTCCACTTTGATAAAACAGTCACCTGTCATAAGCAGCCAATACTAGCGTATTTCATATTAAGGATGCTTGAATTAAACAACCACCTCCTTGAAGAGGCCAGTTTCGATAGTTTCTTAACTGGCTGCGTTAGACAAGTTTGACTGTATCTATAATGGTTTACATTGAAGGGAATTGTTAAATCCGTAAAATACTGAACAAAAATTAGTCGCCAGATTATTTATGTCACTGGTATACGCTATCACAATCATAGTGTAAGACAATCTTTGACATGTAGCACACGGGGTCTGACGCTTGTGAAATCAAAGCACTGAAGTGATGGGGTGGCTACTTTTAAAGGTTGTGATATTGTACAAATCCATGAAATATTTTATAAGATATTAAGTAAACGCCAAGTACGACATAAGTTTCATGGTCCGACAATCACATTGTACTAAGGATGCGGCCCTTTTTGTGTTTATTATGTGGCAATAATAATTGCCTGACGACAGTCGCCGCAAAAACGATCTACATGTATAGATATATGTCTCGCTTCATGTGGTATTACTTCCTTACTGGTATCACATGTATTACATTTTGCACCCGCCTTGTGTGGGCCGAGTGGGTGTTAACCCGCCGACTAAATGTCATACTGTCGTGAGTGACGTCACCGACCTGACTCCTCACGTGGGAAAATTAGCAGTTTTAGATGTCTACTACTGGTCCTTCAAGGGAATAATGGTTGAGTAAACTTCTTGCCTGCACATAACGGAAATACTGTTGAAATGGGCAATTGACCTTAGAAAAATGTTTGTGAATATTTTATGTGATATATTCTTATTG
>JAFMSR010000935.1:0-37703 GCA_022818135.1 Saxidomus purpurata | reverse complement strand
AAAAGTGATGCATGTACAACCCCTGCAAAAATGGAGAGAAAAATATTTTTGTCGAAAATCGATTTTTTCCACAGGTCGGGACCTGTGGCATTTTTCGGTTTTGGGCTGAAACAACTTTTGTCTCGAATCGGGTCATGTGATGCATCATTTTTTTCGTCTTGATGAGTAGGTTACGGAAATGTATAATACTTGTGGTCTATCTTTACATTTGACCCCTCGGTGACCTACTTTGTACATTAGATGTGACCACCTTTGACCCCTATGGTCAAGAAAACGGCGATAAAACTAGTTCGCACTAAACTATCTTCATTTTGAACTGCATTTCCTTGGATAAAAGTGATGCATGTACAACCCCTGCAAAAATGGAGAGAAAAATATTTTTGTCGAAAATCGATTTTTTCCACAGGTCGGGACCTGTGGCATTTTTCGGTTTTGGGCTGAAACAACTTTTGTCTCGAATCGGGTCATGTGATGCATCATTTTTTTCGTCTTGATGAGTAGGTTACGGAAATGTATAATACTTGTGGTCTATCTTTACATTTGACCCCTCGGTGACCTACTTTGTACATTAGATGTGACCACCTTTGACCCCTATGGTCAAGAAAACGGCGATAAAACTAGTTCGCACTAAACTATCTTCATTTTGAACTGCATTTCCTTGGATAAAAGTGATGCATGTACAACCCCTGCAAAAATGGAGAGAAAAATATTTTTGTCGAAAATCGATTTTTTCCACAGGTCGGGACCTGTGGCATTTTTCGGTTTTGGGCTGAAACAACTTTTGTCTCGAATCGGGTCATGTGATGCATCATTTTTTTCGTCTTGATGAGTAGGTTACGGAAATGTATAATACTTGTGGTCTATCTTTACATTTGACCCCTCGGTGACCTACTTTGTACATTAGATGTGACCACCTTTGACCCCTATGGTCAAGAAAACGGCGATAAAACTAGTTCGCACTAAACTATCTTCATTTTGAACTGCATTTCCTTGGATAAAAGTGATGCATGTACAACCCCTGCAAAAATGGAGAGAAAAATATTTTTGTCGAAAATCGATTTTTTCCACAGGTCGGGACCTGTGGCATTTTTCGGTTTTGGGCTGAAACAACTTTTGTCTCGAATCGGGTCATGTGATGCATCATTTTTTTCGTCTTGATGAGTAGGTTACGGAAATGTATAATACTTGTGGTCTATCTTTACATTTGACCCCTCGGTGACCTACTTTGTACATTAGATGTGACCACCTTTGACCCCTATGGTCAAGAAAACGGCGATAAAACTAGTTCGCACTAAACTATCTTCATTTTGAACTGCATTTCCTTGGATAAAAGTGATGCATGTACAACCCCTGCAAAAATGGAGAGAAAAATATTTTTGTCGAAAATCGATTTTTTCCACAGGTCGGGACCTGTGGCATTTTTCGGTTTTGGGCTGAAACAACTTTTGTCTCGAATCGGGTCATGTGATGCATCATTTTTTTTCGTCTTGATGAGTAGGTTACGGAAATGTATAATACTTGTGGTCTATCTTTACATTTGACCCCTCGGTGACCTACTTTGTACATTAGATGTGACCACCTTTGACCCCTATGGTCAAGAAAACGGCGATAAAACTAGTTCGCACTAAACTATCTTCATTTTGAACTGCATTTCCTTGGATAAAAGTGATGCATGTACAACCCCTGCAAAAATGGAGAGAAAAATATTTTTTGTCGAAAATCGATTTTTTCCACAGGTCGGGACCTGTGGCATTTTTCGGTTTTGGGCTGAAACAACTTTTGTCTCGAATCGGGTCATGTGATGCATCATTTTTTTCGTCTTGATGAGTAGGTTACGGAAATGTATAATACTTGTGGTCTATCTTTACATTTGACCCCTCGGTGACCTACTTTGTACATTAGATGTGACCACCTTTGACCCCTATGGTCAAGAAAACGGCGATAAAACTAGTTCGCACTAAACTATCTTCATTTTGAACTGCATTTCCTTGGATAAAAGTGATGCATGTACAACCCCTGCAAAAATGGAGAGAAAAATATTTTTGTCGAAAATCGATTTTTTCCACAGGTCGGGACCTGTGGCATTTTTCGGTTTTGGGCTGAAACAACTTTTGTCTCGAATCGGGTCATGTGATGCATCATTTTTTTCGTCTTGATGAGTAGGTTACGGAAATGTATAATACTTGTGGTCTATCTTTACATTTGACCCCTCGGTGACCTACTTTGTACATTAGATGTGACCACCTTTGACCCCTATGGTCAAGAAAACGGCGATAAAACTAGTTCGCACTAAACTATCTTCATTTTGAACTGCATTTCCTTGGATAAAAGTGATGCATGTACAACCCCTGCAAAAATGGAGAGAAAAATATTTTTGTCGAAAATCGATTTTTTCCACAGGTCGGGACCTGTGGCATTTTTCGGTTTTGGGCTGAAACAACTTTTGTCTCGAATCGGGTCATGTGATGCATCATTTTTTTTCGTCTTGATGAGTAGGTTACGGAAATGTATAATACTTGTGGTCTATCTTTACATTTGACCCCTCGGTGACCTACTTTGTACATTAGATGTGACCACCTTTGACCCCTATGGTCAAGAAAACGGCGATAAAACTAGTTCGCACTAAACTATCTTCATTTTGAACTGCATTTCCTTGGATAAAAGTGATGCATGTACAACCCCTGCAAAAATGGAGAGAAAAATATTTTTGTCGAAAATCGATTTTTTCCACAGGTCGGGACCTGTGGCATTTTTCGGTTTTGGGCTGAAACAACTTTTGTCTCGAATCGGGTCATGTGATGCATCATTTTTTTCGTCTTGATGAGTAGGTTACGGAAATGTATAATACTTGTGGTCTATCTTTACATTTGACCCCTCGGTGACCTACTTTGTACATTAGATGTGACCACCTTTGACCCCTATGGTCAAGAAAACGGCGATAAAACTAGTTCGCACTAAACTATCTTCATTTTGAACTGCATTTCCTTGGATAAAAGTGATGCATGTACAACCCCTGCAAAAATGGAGAGAAAAATATTTTTGTCGAAAATCGATTTTTTCCACAGGTCGGGACCTGTGGCATTTTTCGGTTTTGGGCTGAAACAACTTTTGTCTCGAATCGGGTCATGTGATGCATCATTTTTTTCGTCTTGATGAGTAGGTTACGGAAATGTATAATACTTGTGGTCTATCTTTACATTTGACCCCTCGGTGACCTACTTTGTACATTAGATGTGACCACCTTTGACCCCTATGGTCAAGAAAACGGCGATAAAACTAGTTCGCACTAAACTATCTTCATTTTGAACTGCATTTCCTTGGATAAAAGTGATGCATGTACAACCCCTGCAAAAATGGAGAGAAAAATATTTTTGTCGAAAATCGATTTTTTCCACAGGTCGGGACCTGTGGCATTTTTCGGTTTTGGGCTGAAACAACTTTTGTCTCGAATCGGGTCATGTGATGCATCATTTTTTTCGTCTTGATGAGTAGGTTACGGAAATGTATAATACTTGTGGTCTATCTTTACATTTGACCCCTCGGTGACCTACTTTGTACATTAGATGTGACCACCTTTGACCCCTATGGTCAAGAAAACGGCGATAAAACTAGTTCGCACTAAACTATCTTCATTTTGAACTGCATTTCCTTGGATAAAAGTGATGCATGTACAACCCCTGCAAAAATGGAGAGAAAAATATTTTTGTCGAAAATCGATTTTTTCCACAGGTCGGGACCTGTGGCATTTTTCGGTTTTGGGCTGAAACAACTTTTGTCTCGAATCGGGTCATGTGATGCATCATTTTTTTCGTCTTGATGAGTAGGTTACGGAAATGTATAATACTTGTGGTCTATCTTTACATTTGACCCCTCGGTGACCTACTTTGTACATTAGATGTGACCACCTTTGACCCCTATGGTCAAGAAAACGGCGATAAAACTAGTTCGCACTAAACTATCTTCATTTTGAACTGCATTTCCTTGGATAAAAGTGATGCATGTACAACCCCTGCAAAAATGGAGAGAAAAATATTTTTGTCGAAAATCGATTTTTTCCACAGGTCGGGACCTGTGGCATTTTTCGGTTTTGGGCTGAAACAACTTTTGTCTCGAATCGGGTCATGTGATGCATCATTTTTTTCGTCTTGATGAGTAGGTTACGGAAATGTATAATACTTGTGGTCTATCTTTACATTTGACCCCTCGGTGACCTACTTTGTACATTAGATGTGACCACCTTTGACCCCTATGGTCAAGAAAACGGCGATAAAACTAGTTCGCACTAAACTATCTTCATTTTGAACTGCATTTCCTTGGATAAAAGTGATGCATGTACAACCCCTGCAAAAATGGAGAGAAAAATATTTTTGTCGAAAATCGATTTTTTCCACAGGTCGGGACCTGTGGCATTTTTCGGTTTTGGGCTGAAACAACTTTTGTCTCGAATCGGGTCATGTGATGCATCATTTTTTTCGTCTTGATGAGTAGGTTACGGAAATGTATAATACTTGTGGTCTATCTTTACATTTGACCCCTCGGTGACCTACTTTGTACATTAGATGTGACCACCTTTGACCCCTATGGTCAAGAAAACGGCGATAAAACTAGTTCGCACTAAACTATCTTCATTTTGAACTGCATTTCCTTGGATAAAAGTGATGCATGTACAACCCCTGCAAAAATGGAGAGAAAAATATTTTTGTCGAAAATCGATTTTTTCCACAGGTCGGGACCTGTGGCATTTTTCGGTTTTGGGCTGAAACAACTTTTGTCTCGAATCGGGTCATGTGATGCATCATTTTTTTCGTCTTGATGAGTAGGTTACGGAAATGTATAATACTTGTGGTCTATCTTTACATTTGACCCCTCGGTGACCTACTTTGTACATTAGATGTGACCACCTTTGACCCCTATGGTCAAGAAAACGGCGATAAAACTAGTTCGCACTAAACTATCTTCATTTTGAACTGCATTTCCTTGGATAAAAGTGATGCATGTACAACCCCTGCAAAAATGGAGAGAAAAATATTTTTGTCGAAAATCGATTTTTTCCACAGGTCGGGACCTGTGGCATTTTTCGGTTTTGGGCTGAAACAACTTTTGTCTCGAATCGGGTCATGTGATGCATCATTTTTTTCGTCTTGATGAGTAGGTTACGGAAATGTATAATACTTGTGGTCTATCTTTACATTTGACCCCTCGGTGACCTACTTTGTACATTAGATGTGACCACCTTTGACCCCTATGGTCAAGAAAACGGCGATAAAACTAGTTCGCACTAAACTATCTTCATTTTGAACTGCATTTCCTTGGATAAAAGTGATGCATGTACAACCCCTGCAAAAATGGAGAGAAAAATATTTTTGTCGAAAATCGATTTTTTCCACAGGTCGGGACCTGTGGCATTTTTCGGTTTTGGGCTGAAACAACTTTTGTCTCGAATCGGGTCATGTGATGCATCATTTTTTTCGTCTTGATGAGTAGGTTACGGAAATGTATAATACTTGTGGTCTATCTTTACATTTGACCCCTCGGTGACCTACTTTGTACATTAGATGTGACCACCTTTGACCCCTATGGTCAAGAAAACGGCGATAAAACTAGTTCGCACTAAACTATCTTCATTTTGAACTGCATTTCCTTGGATAAAAGTGATGCATGTACAACCCCTGCAAAAATGGAGAGAAAAATATTTTTGTCGAAAATCGATTTTTTCCACAGGTCGGGACCTGTGGCATTTTTCGGTTTTGGGCTGAAACAACTTTTGTCTCGAATCGGGTCATGTGATGCATCATTTTTTTCGTCTTGATGAGTAGGTTACGGAAATGTATAATACTTGTGGTCTATCTTTACATTTGACCCCTCGGTGACCTACTTTGTACATTAGATGTGACCACCTTTGACCCCTATGGTCAAGAAAACGGCGATAAAACTAGTTCGCACTAAACTATCTTCATTTTGAACTGCATTTCCTTGGATAAAAGTGATGCATGTACAACCCCTGCAAAAATGGAGAGAAAAATATTTTTGTCGAAAATCGATTTTTTCCACAGGTCGGGACCTGTGGCATTTTTCGGTTTTGGGCTGAAACAACTTTTGTCTCGAATCGGGTCATGTGATGCATCATTTTTTTCGTCTTGATGAGTAGGTTACGGAAATGTATAATACTTGTGGTCTATCTTTACATTTGACCCCTCGGTGACCTACTTTGTACATTAGATGTGACCACCTTTGACCCCTATGGTCAAGAAAACGGCGATAAAACTAGTTCGCACTAAACTATCTTCATTTTGAACTGCATTTCCTTGGATAAAAGTGATGCATGTACAACCCCTGCAAAAATGGAGAGAAAAATATTTTTGTCGAAAATCGATTTTTTCCACAGGTCGGGACCTGTGGCATTTTTCGGTTTTGGGCTGAAACAACTTTTGTCTCGAATCGGGTCATGTGATGCATCATTTTTTTCGTCTTGATGAGTAGGTTACGGAAATGTATAATACTTGTGGTCTATCTTTACATTTGACCCCTCGGTGACCTACTTTGTACATTAGATGTGACCACCTTTGACCCCTATGGTCAAGAAAACGGCGATAAAACTAGTTCGCACTAAACTATCTTCATTTTGAACTGCATTTCCTTGGATAAAAGTGATGCATGTACAACCCCTGCAAAAATGGAGAGAAAAATATTTTTGTCGAAAATCGATTTTTTCCACAGGTCGGGACCTGTGGCATTTTTCGGTTTTGGGCTGAAACAACTTTTGTCTCGAATCGGGTCATGTGATGCATCATTTTTTTCGTCTTGATGAGTAGGTTACGGAAATGTATAATACTTGTGGTCTATCTTTACATTTGACCCCTCGGTGACCTACTTTGTACATTAGATGTGACCACCTTTGACCCCTATGGTCAAGAAAACGGCGATAAAACTAGTTCGCACTAAACTATCTTCATTTTGAACTGCATTTCCTTGGATAAAAGTGATGCATGTACAACCCCTGCAAAAATGGAGAGAAAAATATTTTTGTCGAAAATCGATTTTTTCCACAGGTCGGGACCTGTGGCATTTTTCGGTTTTGGGCTGAAACAACTTTTGTCTCGAATCGGGTCATGTGATGCATCATTTTTTTCGTCTTGATGAGTAGGTTACGGAAATGTATAATACTTGTGGTCTATCTTTACATTTGACCCCTCGGTGACCTACTTTGTACATTAGATGTGACCACCTTTGACCCCTATGGTCAAGAAAACGGCGATAAAACTAGTTCGCACTAAACTATCTTCATTTTGAACTGCATTTCCTTGGATAAAAGTGATGCATGTACAACCCCTGCAAAAATGGAGAGAAAAATATTTTTGTCGAAAATCGATTTTTTCCACAGGTCGGGACCTGTGGCATTTTTCGGTTTTGGGCTGAAACAACTTTTGTCTCGAATCGGGTCATGTGATGCATCATTTTTTTCGTCTTGATGAGTAGGTTACGGAAATGTATAATACTTGTGGTCTATCTTTACATTTGACCCCTCGGTGACCTACTTTGTACATTAGATGTGACCACCTTTGACCCCTATGGTCAAGAAAACGGCGATAAAACTAGTTCGCACTAAACTATCTTCATTTTGAACTGCATTTCCTTGGATAAAAGTGATGCATGTACAACCCCTGCAAAAATGGAGAGAAAAATATTTTTGTCGAAAATCGATTTTTTCCACAGGTCGGGACCTGTGGCATTTTTCGGTTTTGGGCTGAAACAACTTTTGTCTCGAATCGGGTCATGTGATGCATCATTTTTTTCGTCTTGATGAGTAGGTTACGGAAATGTATAATACTTGTGGTCTATCTTTACATTTGACCCCTCGGTGACCTACTTTGTACATTAGATGTGACCACCTTTGACCCCTATGGTCAAGAAAACGGCGATAAAACTAGTTCGCACTAAACTATCTTCATTTTGAACTGCATTTCCTTGGATAAAAGTGATGCATGTACAACCCCTGCAAAAATGGAGAGAAAAATATTTTTGTCGAAAATCGATTTTTTCCACAGGTCGGGACCTGTGGCATTTTTCGGTTTTGGGCTGAAACAACTTTTTGTCTCGAATCGGGTCATGTGATGCATCATTTTTTTCGTCTTGATGAGTAGGTTACGGAAATGTATAATACTTGTGGTCTATCTTTACATTTGACCCCTCGGTGACCTACTTTGTACATTAGATGTGACCACCTTTGACCCCTATGGTCAAGAAAACGGCGATAAAACTAGTTCGCACTAAACTATCTTCATTTTGAACTGCATTTCCTTGGATAAAAGTGATGCATGTACAACCCCTGCAAAAATGGAGAGAAAAAATATTTTTGTCGAAAATCGATTTTTTCCACAGGTCGGGACCTGTGGCATTTTTCGGTTTTGGGCTGAAACAACTTTTGTCTCGAATCGGGTCATGTGATGCATCATTTTTTTCGTCTTGATGAGTAGGTTACGGAAATGTATAATACTTGTGGTCTATCTTTACATTTGACCCCTCGGTGACCTACTTTGTACATTAGATGTGACCACCTTTGACCCCTATGGTCAAGAAAACGGCGATAAAACTAGTTCGCACTAAACTATCTTCATTTTGAACTGCATTTCCTTGGATAAAAGTGATGCATGTACAACCCCTGCAAAAATGGAGAGAAAAATATTTTTGTCGAAAATCGATTTTTTCCACAGGTCGGGACCTGTGGCATTTTTCGGTTTTGGGCTGAAACAACTTTTGTCTCGAATCGGGTCATGTGATGCATCATTTTTTTGGTCTTGATGAGTAGGTTACGGAAATGTATAATACTTGTGGTCTATCTTTACATTTGACCCCTCGGTGACCTACTTTGTACATTAGATGTGACCACCTTTGACCCCTATGGTCAAGAAAACGGCGATAAAACTAGTTCGCACTAAACTATCTTCATTTTGAACTGCATTTCCTTGGATAAAAGTGATGCATGTACAACCCCTGCAAAAATGGAGAGAAAAAATATTTTTGTCGAAAATCGATTTTTTCCACAGGTCGGGACCTGTGGCATTTTTCGGTTTTGGGCTGAAACAACTTTTGTCTCGAATCGGGTCATGTGATGCATCATTTTTTTCGTCTTGATGAGTAGGTTACGGAAATGTATAATACTTGTGGTCTATCTTTACATTTGACCCCTCGGTGACCTACTTTGTACATTAGATGTGACCACCTTTGACCCCTATGGTCAAGAAAACGGCGATAAAACTAGTTCGACTAAACTATCTTCATTTTGAACTGCATTTCCTTGGATAAAAGTGATGCATGTACAACCCCTGCAAAAATGGAGAGAAAAATATTTTTGTCGAAAATCGATTTTTTCCACAGGTCGGGACCTGTGGCATTTTTCGGTTTTGGGCTGAAACAACTTTTGTCTCGAATCGGGTCATGTGATGCATCATTTTTTTCGTCTTGATGAGTAGGTTACGGAAATGTATAATACTTGTGGTCTATCTTTACATTTGACCCCTCGGTGACCTACTTTGTACATTAGATGTGACCACCTTTGACCCCTATGGTCAAGAAAACGGCGATAAAACTAGTTCGCACTACTATCTTCATTTTGAACTGCATTTCCTTGGATAAAAGTGATGCATGTACAACCCCTGCAAAAATGGAGAGAAAAAATATTTTTGTCGAAAATCGATTTTTTCCACAGGTCGGGACCTGTGGCATTTTTCGGTTTTGGGGTGAAACAACTTTTGTCTCGAATCGGGTCATGTGATGCATCATTTTTTTCGTCTTGATGAGTAGGTTACGGAAATGTATAATACTTGTGGTCTATCTTTACATTTGACCCCTCGGTGACCTACTTTGCACATTAGATGTGACCACCTTTGACCCCTATGGTCAAGAAAACGGCGATAAAACTAGTTCGCACTAAACTATCTTCATTTTGAACTGCATTTCCTTGGATAAAAGTGATGCATGTACAACCCCTGCACAAATGGAGAGAAAAAATATTTTTGTCGAAAATCGATTTTTTCCACAGGTCGGGACCTGTGGCATTTTTCGGTTTTGGGCTGAAACAACTTTTGTCTCGAATCGGGTCATGTGATGCATCATTTTTTTCGTCTTGATGAGTAGGTTACGGAAATGTATAATACTTGTGGTCTATCTTTACATTTGACCCCTCGGTGACCTACTTTGTACATTAGATGTGACCACCCTTGACCCCTATGGTCAAGAAAACGGCGATAAAACTAGTTCGCACTAAACTATCTTCATTTTGAACTGCATTTCCTTGGATAAAAGTGATGCATGTACAACCCCTGCAAAAATGGAGAGAAAAAATATTTTTGTCGAAAATCGATTTTTTCCACAGGTCGGGACCTGTGGCATTTTTCGGTTTTGGGCTGAAACAACTTTTGTCTCGAATCGGGTCATGTGATGCATCATTTTTTTCGTCTTGATGAGTAGGTTACGGAAATGTATAATACTTGTGGTCTATCTTTACATTTGACCCCTCGGTGACCTACTTTGTACATTAGATGTGACCACCCTTGACCCCTATGGTCAAGAAAACGGCGATAAAACTAGTTCGCACTAATTCTTCATTTTGAACTGCATTTCCTTGGATAAAAGTGATGCATGTTCAACCCCTGCAAAAATGGAGAGAAAAAAATTTTTGTCGAAAATCGATTTTTTCCACAGGTCGGGACCTGTGGCATTTTTCGGTTTTGGGCTGAAACAACTTTTTGTCTCGAATCGGGTCATGTGATGCATCATTTTTTTCGTCTTGATGAGTAGGTTACGGAAATGTATAATACTTGTGGTCTATCTTTACATTTGACCCCTCGGTGACCTACTTTGTACATTAGATGTGACCACCCTTGACCCCTATGGTCAAGAAAACGGCGATAAAACTAGTTCACTAATCTTCATTTTGAACTGCATTTCCTTGGATAAAAGTGATGCATGTTCAACCCCTGCAAAAATGGAGAGAAAAAATATTTTTGTCGAAAATCGATTTTTTCCACAGGTCGGGACCTGTGGCATTTTTCGGTTTTGGGCTGAAACAACTTTTGTCTCGAATCGGGTCATGTGATGCATCATTTTTTTCGTCTTGATGAGTAGGTTACGGAAATGTATAATACTTGTGGTCTATCTTTACATTTGACCCCTCGGTGACCTACTTTGTACATTAGATGTGACCACCCTTGACCCCTATGGTCAAGAAAACGGCGATAAAACTAGTTCCTAACTATCTTCATTTTGAACTGCATTTCCTTGGATAAAAGTGATTCATGTTCAACCCCTGCAAAAATGGAGAGAAAAAATTTTTTGTCGAAAATCGATTTTTTCCACAGGTCGGGACCTGTGGCATTTTTCGGTTTTGGGCTGGAAAAATTTTTGTCTCGAATCGGGTCATGTGATGCATCATTTTTTTCGTCTTGATGATTAGGTTACGGAAATGTATAATACTTGTGGTCTATCTTTACATTTGACCCCTCGGTGACCTACTTTGTACATTAGATGTGACCACCCTTGACCCCTATGGTCAAGAAAACGGCGATAAAACTAGTTCGCACTACTTCATTTTGAACTGCATTTCCTTGGATAAAAGTGATGCATGTTCAACCCCTGCAAAAATGGAGAGAAAAAATATTTTTGTCGAAAATCGATTTTTTCCACAGGTCGGGACCTGTGGCATTTTTCGGTTTTGGGCTGAAACAACTTTTTGTCTCGAATCGGGTCATGTGATGCATCATTTTTTTCGTCTTGATGAGTAGGTTACGGAAATGTATAATACTTGTGGTCTATCTTTACATTTGACCCCTCGGTGACCTACTTTGTACATTAGATGTGACCACCCTTGACCCCTATGGCCAAGAAAACGGCGATAAAACTAGTTCGCACTCCTTCATTTTGAACTGCATTTCCTTGGATAAAAGTGATGCATGTTCAACCCCTGCAAAAATGGAGAGAAAAAATATTTTTGTCGAAAATCGATTTTTTCCACAGGTCGGGACCTGTGGCATTTTTCGGTTTTGGGGTGAAACAACTTTTGTCTCGAATCGGGTCATGTGATGCATCATTTTGTTTCGTCTTGATGATTAGGTTACGGAAATGTATAATACTTGTGGTCTATCTTTACATTTGACCCCTCGGTGACCTACTTTGTACATTAGATGTGACCGCCCTTGACCCCTATGGCCAAGAAAACGGCGATAAAACTAGTTCGCACTACTTCATTTTAAACTGCATTTCCTTGGATAAAAGTGATGCATGTTCAACCCCTGCAAAAATGGAGAGAAAAAATATTTTTGTCGAAAATCGATTTTTTCCACAGGTCGGGACCTGTGGCATTTTTCGGTTTTGGGCTGAAACATTTTTTTGTCTCGAATCGGGTCATGTGATGCATCATTTTGTTTCGTCTTGATGAGTAGGTTACGGAAATGTATAATACTTGTGGTCTATCTTTACATTTGACCCCTCGGTGACCTACTTTGTACATTAGATGTGACCACCTTTGACCCCTATGGCCAAGAAAACGGCGATAAAACTAGTTCGCACTAATCTTCATTTTGAACTGCATTTCCTTGGATAAAAGTGATGCATGTTCAACCCCTGCAAAAATGGAGAGAAAAAAATTTTTGTCGAAAATCGATTTTTTCCACAGGTCGGGACCTGTGGCATTTTTCGGTTTTGGGGTGGAACAATTTTTTGTCTCGAATCGGGTCATGTGATGCATCATTTTGTTTCGTCTTGATGATTAGGTTACGGAAATGTATAATACTTGTGGTCTATCTTTACATTTGACCCCTCGGTGACCTACTTTGTACATTAGATGTGACCACCCTTGACCCCTATGGCCAAGAAAACGGCGATAAAACTAGTTCGCACTACTTCATTTTGAACTGCATTTCCTTGGATAAAAGTGATGCATGTTCAACCCCTGCACAAAATGGAGAGAAAAAATATTTTTGTCGAAAATCGATTTTTTCCACAGGTCGGGACCTGTGGCATTTTTCGGTTTTGGGGTGGAAAACTTTTTGTCTCGAATCGGGTCATGTGATGCATCATTTTGTTCGTCTTGATGATTAGGTTACGGAAATGTATAATACTTGTGGTCTATCTTTACATTTGACCCCTCGGTGACCTACTTTGTACATTAGATGTGACCACCCTTGACCCCTATGGCCAAGAAAACGGCGATAAAACTAGTTCGCACTACTTCATTTTGAACTGCATTTCCTTGGATAAAAGTGATGCATGTTCAACCCCTGCAAAAATGGAGAGAAAAAATATTTTTGTCGAAAATCGATTTTTTCCACAGGTCGGGACCTGTGGCATTTTTCGGTTTTGGGGTGGAACAACTTTTGTCTCGAATCGGGTCATGTGATGCATCATTTTGTTCGTCTTGATGATTAGGTTACGGAAATGTATAATACTTGTGGTCTATCTTTACATTTGACCCCTCGGTGACCTACTTTGTACATTAGATGTGACCGCCCTTGACCCCTATGGCCAAGAAAACGGCGATAAAACTAGTTCGCACTACTTCATTGTAAACTGCATTTCCTTGGATAAAAGTGATGCATGTTCAACCCCTGCACAAAATGGAGAGAAAAAATTTTTTTGTCGAAAATCGATTTTTTCCACAGGTCGGGACCTGTGGCATTTTTCGGTTTTGGGGTGGAACAACTTTTTTGTCTCGAATCGGGTCATGTGATGCATCATTTTTTTCGTCTTGATGATTAGGTTACGGAAATGTATAATACTTGTGGTCTATCGTTACATTTGACCCCTCGGTGACCTACTTTGTACATTAGATGTGACCGCCCTTGACCCCTATGGCCAAGAAAACGGCGATAAAACTAGTTCGCACTCAACTATCTATTTTGAACTGCATTTCCTTGGATAAAAGTGATGCATGTTCAACCCCTGCAAAAATGGAGAGAAAAAAATATTTTTGTCGAAAATCGATTTTTTCCACAGGTCGGGACCTGTGGCATTTTTCGGTTTTGGGGTGGAAACAACTTTTGTCTCGAATCGGGTCATGTGATGCATCATTTTTTTCGTCTTGATGATTAGGTTACGGAAATGTATAATACTTGTGGTCTATCTTTACATTTGACCCCTCGGTGACCTACTTTGTACATTAGATGTGACCGCCCTTGACCCCTATGGCCAAGAAAACGGCGATAAAACTAGTTCGCACTAAACTATCTTCATTGTAAACTGCATTTCCTTGGATAAAAGTGATGCATGTTCAACCCCTGCAAAAATGGAGAGAAAAAATATTTTTGTCGAAAATCGATTTTTTCCACAGGTCGGGACCTGTGGCATTTTTCGGTTTTGGGGTGGAAATTATTTTGTCTCGAATCGGGTCATGTGATGCATCATTTTGTTCGTCTTGATGATTAGGTTACGGAAATGTATAATACTTGTGGTCTATCGTTACATTTGACCCCTCGGTGACCTACTTTCTACATTAGATGTGACCGCCCTTTGACCCCTATGGCCAAGAAAACGGCGATAAAACTAGTTGACTAAACTTCTTCATTGTAAACTGCATTTCCTTGGATAAAAGTGATGCATGTTCAACCCCTGCAAAAATGGAGAGAAAAAATATTTTTGTCGAAAATCGATTTTTTCCACAGGTCGGGACCTGTGGCATTTTTCGGTTTTGGGGTGGAAATTTTTTTGTCTCGAATCGGGTCATGTGATGCATCATTTTGTTCGTCTTGATGATTAGGTTACGGAAATGTATAATACTTGTGGTCTATCGTTACATTTGACCCCTCGGTGACCTACTTTCTACATTAGATGTGACCGCCCTTGACCCCTATGGCCAAGAAAACGGCGATACTAGTCGCACTAAACTAGTTTCTTCATTGTAAACTGCATTTCCTTGGATAAAAGTGATTCATGTTCAACCCCTGCAAAAATGGAGAGAAAAAATATTTTTGTCGAAAATCGATTTTTTCCACAGGTCGGGACCTGTGGCATTTTTCGGTTTTGGGGTGGAAATAATTTTGTCTCGAATCGGGTCATGTGATGCATCATTTTGTTTCGTCTTGATGATTAGGTTACGGAAATGTATAATACTTGTGGTCTATCGTTACATTTGACCCCTCGGTGACCTACTTTGTACATTAGATGTGACCGCCCTTGACCCCTATGGCCAAGAAAACGGCGATAAAACTAGTTCGCACTAAACTATCTCATTGTAAACTGCATTTCCTTGGATAAAAGTGATTCATGTTCAACCCCTGCACAAATGGAGAGAAAAAATATTTTTGTCGAAAATCGATTTTTTCCACAGGTCGGGACCTGTGGCATTTTTCGGTTTTGGGGTGGAAAATTTTTTGTCTCGAATCGGGTCATGTGATGCATCATTTTGTTCATCTTGATGATTAGGTTACGGAAATGTATAATACTTGTGGTCTATCGTTACATTTGACCCCTCGGTGACCTACTTTCTACATTAGATGTGACCGCCCTTGACCCCTATGGCCAAGAAAACGGCGATAAAACTAGTTCGCACTAAACTATCCATTGTAAACTGCATTTCCTTGGATAAAAGTGATTCATGTTCAACCCCTGCAAAAATGGAGAGAAAAAATATTTTTGTCGAAAATCGATTTTTTCCACAGGTCGGGACCTGTGGCATTTTTCGGTTTTGGGGTGGAAATTTTTTTGTCTCGAATCGGGTCATGTGATGCATCATTTTGTTCATCTTGATGATTAGGTTACGGAAATGTATAATACTTGTGGTCTATCGTTACATTTGACCCCTCGGTGACCTACTTTCTACATTAGATGTGACCGCCCTTGACCCCTATGGCCAAGAAAACGGCGATAAAACTAGTTCGCACTAAACTATCTTCATTGTAAACTGCATTTCCTTGGATAAAAGTGATTCATGTTCAACCCCTGCACAAAATGGAGAGAAAAAATATTTTTGTCGAAAATCGATTTTTTCCACAGGTCGGGACCTGTGGCATTTTTCGGTTTTGGGGTGGAAATTTTTTTGTCTCGAATCGGGTCATGTGATGCATCATTTTGTTCATCTTGATGATTAGGTTACGGAAATGTATAATACTTGTGGTCTATCGTTACATTTGACCCCTCGGTGACCTACTTTCTACATTAGATGTGACCGCCCTTGACCCCTATGGCCAAGAAAACGGCGATAAAACTAGTTCGCACTAAACTATCTTCATTGTAAACTGCATTTCCTTGGATAAAAGTGATTCATGTTCAACCCCTGCAAAAATGGAGAGAAAAAATATTTTTGTCGAAAATCGATTTTTTCCACAGGTCGGGACCTGTGGCATTTTTCGGTTTTGGGGTGGAAATTTTTTTGTCTCGAATCGGGTCATGTGATGCATCATTTTGTTCATCTTGATGATTAGGTTACGGAAATGTATAATACTTGTGGTCTATCGTTACATTTGACCCCTCGGTGACCTACTTTGTACATTAGATGTGACCGCCCTTGACCCCTATGGCCAAGAAAACGGCGATAAAACTAGTTCGCACTAAACTATCTTCATTGTAAACTGCATTTCCTTGGATAAAAGTGATTCATGTTCAACCCCTGCAAAAATGGAGAGAAAAAATATTTTTGTCGAAAATCGATTTTTTCCACAGGTCGGGACCTGTGGCATTTTTCGGTTTTGGGGTGGAAACTTTTTTGTCTCGAATCGGGTCATGTGATGCATCATTTTGTTCATCTTGATGATTAGGTTACGGAAATGTATAATACTTGTGGTCTATCGTTACATTTGACCCCTCGGTGACCTACTTTCTACATTAGATGTGACCGCCCTTGACCCCTATGGCCTAGAAAACGGCGATAAAACTAGTTCGCACTAAACTATCTTCATTGTAAACTGCATTTCCTTGGATAAAAGTGATTCATGTTCAACCCCTGCACAAATGGAGAGAAAAAATATTTTTGTCGAAAATCGATTTTTTCCACAGGTCGGGACCTGTGGCATTTTTCGGTTTTGGGGTGGAAAATTTTTTGTCTCGAATCGGGTCATGTGATGCATCATTTTGTTCATCTTGATGATTAGGTTACGGAAATGTATAATACTTGTGGTCTATCGTTACATTTGACCCCTCGGTGACCTACTTTCTACATTAGATGTGACCGCCCTTTGACCCCTATGGCCAAGAAAACGGCGATAAAACTAGTTCTCTTCATTGTAAACTGCATTTCCTTGGATAAAAGTGATTCATGTTCAACCCCTGCAAAAATGGAGAGAAAAAAATATTTTTGTCGAAAATCGATTTTTTCCACAGGTCGGGACCTGTGGCATTTTTCGGTTTTGGGGTGGAAATTTTTTTGTCTCGAATCGGGTCATGTGATGCATCATTTTGTTCATCTTGATGATTAGGTTACGGAAATGTATAATACTTGTGGTCTATCGTTACATTTGACCCCTCGGTGACCTACTTTCTACATTAGATGTGACCGCCCTTGACCCCTATGGCCTAGAAAACGGCGATAAAACTAGTTCGCACTAAACTATCTTCATTGTAAACTGCATTTCCTTGGATAAAAGTGATTCATGTTCAACCCCTGCACAAATGGAGAGAAAAAATATTTTTGTCGAAAATCGATTTTTTCCACAGGTCGGGACCTGTGGCATTTTTCGGTTTTGGGGTGGAAATTTTTTTGTCTCGAATCGGGTCATGTGATGCATCATTTTGTTCATCTTGATGATTAGGTTACGGAAATGTATAATACTTGTGGTCTATCGTTACATTTGACCCCTCGGTGACCTACTTTCTACATTAGATGTGACCGCCCTTGACCCCTATGGCCTAGAAAACGGCGATAAAACTAGTTCGCACTAAACTATCTTCATTGTAAACTGCATTTCCTTGGATAAAAGTGATTCATGTTCAACCCCTGCACAAATGGAGAGAAAAAATATTTTTGTCGAAAATCGATTTTTTCCACAGGTCGGGACCTGTGGCATTTTTCGGTTTTGGGGTGGAAATTTTTTTGTCTCGAATCGGGTCATGTGATGCATCATTTTGTTCATCTTGATGATTAGGTTACGGAAATGTATAATACTTGTGGTCTATCGTTACATTTGACCCCTCGGTGACCTACTTTCTACATTAGATGTGACCGCCCTTGACCCCTATGGCCTAGAAAACGGCGATAAAACTAGTTGCACTAAACTATCTTCATTGTAAACTGCATTTCCTTGGATAAAAGTGATTCATGTTCAACCCCTGCACAAATGGAGAGAAAAAATATTTTTGTCGAAAATCGATTTTTTCCACAGGTCGGGACCTGTGGCATTTTTCGGTTTTGGGGTGGAAATTTTTTTGTCTCGAATCGGGTCATGTGATGCATCATTTTGTTCATCTTGATGATTAGGTTACGGAAATGTATAATACTTGTGGTCTATCGTTACATTTGACCCCTCGGTGACCTACTTTCTACATTAGATGTGACCGCCCTTGACCCCTATGGCCTAGAAAACGGCGATAAAACTAGTTCGCACTAAACTTCTTCATTGTAAACTGCATTTCCTTGGATAAAAGTGATTCATGTTCAACCCCTGCACAAATGGAGAGAAAAAAATATTTTTGTCGAAAATCGATTTTTTCCACAGGTCGGGACCTGTGGCATTTTTCGGTTTTGGGGTGGAAATTTTTTTGTCTCGAATCGGGTCATGTGATGCATCATTTTGTTCATCTTGATGATTAGGTTACGGAAATGTATAATACTTGTGGTCTATCGTTACATTTGACCCCTCGGTGACCTACTTTCTACATTAGATGTGACCGCCCTTGACCCCTATGGCCTAAGAAAACGGCGATAAAACTAGTTCGCACTAAACTATCTTCATTGTAAACTGCATTTCCTTGGATAAAAGTGATTCATGTTCAACCCCTGCACAAATGGAGAGAAAAAAATATTTTTGTCGAAAATCGATTTTTTCCACAGGTCGGGACCTGTGGCATTTTTCGGTTTTGGGGTGGAAATTTTTTTGTCTCGAATCGGGTCATGTGATGCATCATTTTGTTCATCTTGATGATTAGGTTACGGAAATGTATAATACTTGTGGTCTATCGTTACATTTGACCCCTCGGTGACCTACTTTCTACATTAGATGTGACCGCCCTTGACCCCTATGGCCTAGAAAACGGCGATAAAACTAGTTCGCACTAAACTTCTTCATTGTAAACTGCATTTCCTTGGATAAAAGTGATTCATGTTCAACCCCTGCACAAATGGAGAGAAAAAATATTTTTGTCGAAAATCGATTTTTTCCACAGGTCGGGACCTGTGGCATTTTTCGGTTTTGGGGTGGAAATTTTTTTGTCTCGAATCGGGTCATGTGATGCATCATTTTGTTCATCTTGATGATTAGGTTACGGAAATGTATAATACTTGTGGTCTATCGTTACATTTGACCCCTCGGTGACCTACTTTCTACATTAGATGTGACCGCCCTTGACCCCTATGGCCTAGAAAACGGCGATAAAACTAGTTCTAATTCTTCATTGTAAACTGCATTTCCTTGGATAAAAGTGATTCATGTTCAACCCCTGCACAAATGGAGAGAAAAAATATTTTTGTCGAAAATCGATTTTTTCCACAGGTCGGGACCTGTGGCATTTTTCGGTTTTGGGGTGGAAATTTTTTTGTCTCGAATCGGGTCATGTGATGCATCATTTTGTTCATCTTGATGATTAGGTTACGGAAATGTATAATACTTGTGGTCTATCGTTACATTTGACCCCTCGGTGACCTACTTTCTACATTAGATGTGACCGCCCTTGACCCCTATGGCCTAGAAAACGGCGATAAAACTAGTTGCTAATTCTTCATTGTAAACTGCATTTCCTTGGATAAAAGTGATTCATGTTCAACCCCTGCACAAATGGAGAGAAAAAAATATTTTTGTCGAAAATCGATTTTTTCCACAGGTCGGGACCTGTGGCATTTTTCGGTTTTGGGGTGGAAATTTTTTTGTCTCGAATCGGGTCATGTGATGCATCATTTTGTTCATCTTGATGATTAGGTTACGGAAATGTATAATACTTGTGGTCTATCGTTACATTTGACCCCTCGGTGACCTACTTTCTACATTAGATGTGACCGCCCTTGACCCCTATGGCCTAGAAAACGGCGATAAAACTAGTTGATCTTCATTGTAAACTGCATTTCCTTGGATAAAAGTGATTCATGTTCAACCCCTGCACAAATGGAGAGAAAAAAATATTTTTGTCGAAAATCGATTTTTTCCACAGGTCGGGACCTGTGGCATTTTTCGGTTTTGGGGTGGAAATTTTTTTGTCTCGAATCGGGTCATGTGATGCATCATTTTGTTCATCTTGATGATTAGGTTACGGAAATGTATAATACTTGTGGTCTATCGTTACATTTGACCCCTCGGTGACCTACTTTCTACATTAGATGTGACCGCCCTTGACCCCTATGGCCTAGAAAACGGCGATAAAACTAGTTGTAATTCTTCATTGTAAACTGCATTTCCTTGGATAAAAGTGATTCATGTTCAACCCCTGCACAAATGGAGAGAAAAAATATTTTTGTCGAAAATCGATTTTTTCCACAGGTCGGGACCTGTGGCATTTTTCGGTTTTGGGGTGGAAATTTTTTTGTCTCGAATCGGGTCATGTGATGCATCATTTTGTTCATCTTGATGATTAGGTTACGGAAATGTATAATACTTGTGGTCTATCGTTACATTTGACCCCTCGGTGACCTACTTTCTACATTAGATGTGACCGCCCTTGACCCCTATGGCCTAGAAAACGGCGATAAAACTAGTTTCTTCATTGTAAACTGCATTTCCTTGGATAAAAGTGATTCATGTTCAACCCCTGCACAAATGGAGAGAAAAAAATATTTTTGTCGAAAATCGATTTTTTCCACAGGTCGGGACCTGTGGCATTTTTCGGTTTTGGGGTGGAAATTTTTTTGTCTCGAATCGGGTCATGTGATGCATCATTTTGTTCATCTTGATGATTAGGTTACGGAAATGTATAATACTTGTGGTCTATCGTTACATTTGACCCCTCGGTGACCTACTTTCTACATTAGATGTGACCGCCCTTGACCCCTATGGCCTAGAAAACGGCGATAAAACTAGTTTCTTCATTGTAAACTGCATTTCCTTGGATAAAAGTGATTCATGTTCAACCCCTGCACAAATGGAGAGAAAAAAATATTTTTGTCGAAAATCGATTTTTTCCACAGGTCGGGACCTGTGGCATTTTTCGGTTTTGGGGTGGAAATTTTTTTGTCTCGAATCGGGTCATGTGATGCATCATTTTGTTCATCTTGATGATTAGGTTACGGAAATGTATAATACTTGTGGTCTATCGTTACATTTGACCCCTCGGTGACCTACTTTCTACATTAGATGTGACCGCCCTTGACCCCTATGGCCTAGAAAACGGCGATAAAACTAGTTTCTTCATTGTAAACTGCATTTCCTTGGATAAAAGTGATTCATGTTCAACCCCTGCACAAATGGAGAGAAAAAAATTTTTTGTCGAAAATCGATTTTTTCCACAGGTCGGGACCTGTGGCATTTTTCGGTTTTGGGGTGGAAATTTTTTTGTCTCGAATCGGGTCATGTGATGCATCATTTTGTTCATCTTGATGATTAGGTTACGGAAATGTATAATACTTGTGGTCTATCGTTACATTTGACCCCTCGGTGACCTACTTTCTACATTAGATGTGACCGCCCTTGACCCCTATGGCCTAGAAAACGGCGATAAAACTAGTTTCTTCATTGTAAACTGCATTTCCTTGGATAAAAGTGATTCATGTTCAACCCCTGCACAAATGGAGAGAAAAAATATTTTTGTCGAAAATCGATTTTTTCCACAGGTCGGGACCTGTGGCATTTTTCGGTTTTGGGGTGGAAATTTTTTTGTCTCGAATCGGGTCATGTGATGCATCATTTTGTTCATCTTGATGATTAGGTTACGGAAATGTATAATACTTGTGGTCTATCGTTACATTTGACCCCTCGGTGACCTACTTTCTACATTAGATGTGACCGCCCTTGACCCCTATGGCCTAGAAAACGGCGATAAAACTAGTTTCTTCATTGTAAACTGCATTTCCTTGGATAAAAGTGATTCATGTTCAACCCCTGCACAAATGGAGAGAAAAAATATTTTTGTCGAAAATCGATTTTTTCCACAGGTCGGGACCTGTGGCATTTTTCGGTTTTGGGGTGGAAATTTTTTTGTCTCGAATCGGGTCATGTGATGCATCATTTTGTTCATCTTGATGATTAGGTTACGGAAATGTATAATACTTGTGGTCTATCGTTACATTTGACCCCTCGGTGACCTACTTTCTACATTAGATGTGACCGCCCTTGACCCCTATGGCCTAGAAAACGGCGATAAAACTAGTTTCTTCATTGTAAACTGCATTTCCTTGGATAAAAGTGATTCATGTTCAACCCCTGCACAAATGGAGAGAAAAAAATTTTTTGTCGAAAATCGATTTTTTCCACAGGTCGGGACCTGTGGCATTTTTCGGTTTTGGGGTGGAAATTTTTTTGTCTCGAATCGGGTCATGTGATGCATCATTTTGTTCATCTTGATGATTAGGTTACGGAAATGTATAATACTTGTGGTCTATCGTTACATTTGACCCCTCGGTGACCTACTTTCTACATTAGATGTGACCGCCCTTGACCCCTATGGCCTAGAAAACGGCGATAAAACTAGTTTCTTCATTGTAAACTGCATTTCCTTGGATAAAAGTGATTCATGTTCAACCCCTGCACAAATGGAGAGAAAAAAATATTTTTGTCGAAAATCGATTTTTTCCACAGGTCGGGACCTGTGGCATTTTTCGGTTTTGGGGTGGAAATTTTTTTGTCTCGAATCGGGTCATGTGATGCATCATTTTGTTCATCTTGATGATTAGGTTACGGAAATGTATAATACTTGTGGTCTATCGTTACATTTGACCCCTCGGTGACCTACTTTCTACATTAGATGTGACCGCCCTTGACCCCTATGGCCTAGAAAACGGCGATAAAACTAGTTTCTTCATTGTAAACTGCATTTCCTTGGATAAAAGTGATTCATGTTCAACCCCTGCACAAATGGAGAGAAAAAAATATTTTTGTCGAAAATCGATTTTTTCCACAGGTCGGGACCTGTGGCATTTTTCGGTTTTGGGGTGGAAATTTTTTTGTCTCGAATCGGGTCATGTGATGCATCATTTTGTTCATCTTGATGATTAGGTTACGGAAATGTATAATACTTGTGGTCTATCGTTACATTTGACCCCTCGGTGACCTACTTTCTACATTAGATGTGACCGCCCTTGACCCCTATGGCCTAGAAAACGGCGATAAAACTAGTTTCTTCATTGTAAACTGCATTTCCTTGGATAAAAGTGATTCATGTTCAACCCCTGCACAAATGGAGAGAAAAAATATTTTTGTCGAAAATCGATTTTTTCCACAGGTCGGGACCTGTGGCATTTTTCGGTTTTGGGGTGGAAATTTTTTTGTCTCGAATCGGGTCATGTGATGCATCATTTTGTTCATCTTGATGATTAGGTTACGGAAATGTATAATACTTGTGGTCTATCGTTACATTTGACCCCTCGGTGACCTACTTTCTACATTAGATGTGACCGCCCTTGACCCCTATGGCCTAGAAAACGGCGATAAAACTAGTTTCTTCATTGTAAACTGCATTTCCTTGGATAAAAGTGATTCATGTTCAACCCCTGCACAAATGGAGAGAAAAAAATATTTTTGTCGAAAATCGATTTTTTCCACAGGTCGGGACCTGTGGCATTTTTCGGTTTTGGGGTGGAAATTTTTTTGTCTCGAATCGGGTCATGTGATGCATCATTTTGTTCATCTTGATGATTAGGTTACGGAAATGTATAATACTTGTGGTCTATCGTTACATTTGACCCCTCGGTGACCTACTTTCTACATTAGATGTGACCGCCCTTGACCCCTATGGCCTAGAAAACGGCGATAAAACTAGTTTCTTCATTGTAAACTGCATTTCCTTGGATAAAAGTGATTCATGTTCAACCCCTGCACAAATGGAGAGAAAAAAATATTTTTGTCGAAAATCGATTTTTTCCACAGGTCGGGACCTGTGGCATTTTTCGGTTTTGGGGTGGAAATTTTTTTGTCTCGAATCGGGTCATGTGATGCATCATTTTGTTCATCTTGATGATTAGGTTACGGAAATGTATAATACTTGTGGTCTATCGTTACATTTGACCCCTCGGTGACCTACTTTCTACATTAGATGTGACCGCCCTTGACCCCTATGGCCTAGAAAACGGCGATAAAACTAGTTTCTTCATTGTAAACTGCATTTCCTTGGATAAAAGTGATTCATGTTCAACCCCTGCACAAATGGAGAGAAAAAATATTTTTGTCGAAAATCGATTTTTTCCACAGGTCGGGACCTGTGGCATTTTTCGGTTTTGGGGTGGAAATTTTTTTGTCTCGAATCGGGTCATGTGATGCATCATTTTGTTCATCTTGATGATTAGGTTACGGAAATGTATAATACTTGTGGTCTATCGTTACATTTGACCCCTCGGTGACCTACTTTCTACATTAGATGTGACCGCCCTTGACCCCTATGGCCTAGAAAACGGCGATAAAACTAGTTTCTTCATTGTAAACTGCATTTCCTTGGATAAAAGTGATTCATGTTCAACCCCTGCACAAATGGAGAGAAAAAATATTTTTGTCGAAAATCGATTTTTTCCACAGGTCGGGACCTGTGGCATTTTTCGGTTTTGGGGTGGAAATTTTTTTGTCTCGAATCGGGTCATGTGATGCATCATTTTGTTCATCTTGATGATTAGGTTACGGAAATGTATAATACTTGTGGTCTATCGTTACATTTGACCCCTCGGTGACCTACTTTCTACATTAGATGTGACCGCCCTTGACCCCTATGGCCTAGAAAACGGCGATAAAACTAGTTTCTTCATTGTAAACTGCATTTCCTTGGATAAAAGTGATTCATGTTCAACCCCTGCACAAATGGAGAGAAAAAAATATTTTTGTCGAAAATCGATTTTTTCCACAGGTCGGGACCTGTGGCATTTTTCGGTTTTGGGGTGGAAATTTTTTTGTCTCGAATCGGGTCATGTGATGCATCATTTTGTTCATCTTGATGATTAGGTTACGGAAATGTATAATACTTGTGGTCTATCGTTACATTTGACCCCTCGGTGACCTACTTTCTACATTAGATGTGACCGCCCTTGACCCCTATGGCCTAGAAAACGGCGATAAAACTAGTTTCTTCATTGTAAACTGCATTTCCTTGGATAAAAGTGATTCATGTTCAACCCCTGCACAAATGGAGAGAAAAAAATATTTTTGTCGAAAATCGATTTTTTCCACAGGTCGGGACCTGTGGCATTTTTCGGTTTTGGGGTGGAAATTTTTTTGTCTCGAATCGGGTCATGTGATGCATCATTTTGTTCATCTTGATGATTAGGTTACGGAAATGTATAATACTTGTGGTCTATCGTTACATTTGACCCCTCGGTGACCTACTTTCTACATTAGATGTGACCGCCCTTGACCCCTATGGCCTAGAAAACGGCGATAAAACTAGTTTCTTCATTGTAAACTGCATTTCCTTGGATAAAAGTGATTCATGTTCAACCCCTGCACAAATGGAGAGAAAAAAATATTTTTGTCGAAAATCGATTTTTTCCACAGGTCGGGACCTGTGGCATTTTTCGGTTTTGGGGTGGAAATTTTTTTGTCTCGAATCGGGTCATGTGATGCATCATTTTGTTCATCTTGATGATTAGGTTACGGAAATGTATAATACTTGTGGTCTATCGTTACATTTGACCCCTCGGTGACCTACTTTCTACATTAGATGTGACCGCCCTTGACCCCTATGGCCTAGAAAACGGCGATAAAACTAGTTTCTTCATTGTAAACTGCATTTCCTTGGATAAAAGTGATTCATGTTCAACCCCTGCACAAATGGAGAGAAAAAAATATTTTTGTCGAAAATCGATTTTTTCCACAGGTCGGGACCTGTGGCATTTTTCGGTTTTGGGGTGGAAATTTTTTTGTCTCGAATCGGGTCATGTGATGCATCATTTTGTTCATCTTGATGATTAGGTTACGGAAATGTATAATACTTGTGGTCTATCGTTACATTTGACCCCTCGGTGACCTACTTTCTACATTAGATGTGACCGCCCTTGACCCCTATGGCCTAGAAAACGGCGATAAAACTAGTTTCTTCATTGTAAACTGCATTTCCTTGGATAAAAGTGATTCATGTTCAACCCCTGCACAAATGGAGAGAAAAAAATATTTTTGTCGAAAATCGATTTTTTCCACAGGTCGGGACCTGTGGCATTTTTCGGTTTTGGGGTGGAAATTTTTTTGTCTCGAATCGGGTCATGTGATGCATCATTTTGTTCATCTTGATGATTAGGTTACGGAAATGTATAATACTTGTGGTCTATCGTTACATTTGACCCCTCGGTGACCTACTTTCTACATTAGATGTGACCGCCCTTGACCCCTATGGCCTAGAAAACGGCGATAAAACTAGTTTCTTCATTGTAAACTGCATTTCCTTGGATAAAAGTGATTCATGTTCAACCCCTGCACAAATGGAGAGAAAAAAATATTTTTGTCGAAAATCGATTTTTTCCACAGGTCGGGACCTGTGGCATTTTTCGGTTTTGGGGTGGAAATTTTTTTGTCTCGAATCGGGTCATGTGATGCATCATTTTGTTCATCTTGATGATTAGGTTACGGAAATGTATAATACTTGTGGTCTATCGTTACATTTGACCCCTCGGTGACCTACTTTCTACATTAGATGTGACCGCCCTTGACCCCTATGGCCTAGAAAACGGCGATAAAACTAGTTTCTTCATTGTAAACTGCATTTCCTTGGATAAAAGTGATTCATGTTCAACCCCTGCACAAATGGAGAGAAAAAATATTTTTGTCGAAAATCGATTTTTTCCACAGGTCGGGACCTGTGGCATTTTTCGGTTTTGGGGTGGAAATTTTTTTGTCTCGAATCGGGTCATGTGATGCATCATTTTGTTCATCTTGATGATTAGGTTACGGAAATGTATAATACTTGTGGTCTATCGTTACATTTGACCCCTCGGTGACCTACTTTCTACATTAGATGTGACCGCCCTTGACCCCTATGGCCTAGAAAACGGCGATAAAACTAGTTTCTTCATTGTAAACTGCATTTCCTTGGATAAAAGTGATTCATGTTCAACCCCTGCACAAATGGAGAGAAAAAAATATTTTTGTCGAAAATCGATTTTTTCCACAGGTCGGGACCTGTGGCATTTTTCGGTTTTGGGGTGGAAATTTTTTTGTCTCGAATCGGGTCATGTGATGCATCATTTTGTTCATCTTGATGATTAGGTTACGGAAATGTATAATACTTGTGGTCTATCGTTACATTTGACCCCTCGGTGACCTACTTTCTACATTAGATGTGACCGCCCTTGACCCCTATGGCCTAGAAAACGGCGATAAAACTAGTTTCTTCATTGTAAACTGCATTTCCTTGGATAAAAGTGATTCATGTTCAACCCCTGCACAAATGGAGAGAAAAAAATATTTTTGTCGAAAATCGATTTTTTCCACAGGTCGGGACCTGTGGCATTTTTCGGTTTTGGGGTGGAAATTTTTTTTGTCTCGAATCGGGTCATGTGATGCATCATTTTGTTCATCTTGATGATTAGGTTACGGAAATGTATAATACTTGTGGTCTATCGTTACATTTGACCCCTCGGTGACCTACTTTCTACATTAGATGTGACCGCCCTTGACCCCTATGGCCTAGAAAACGGCGATAAAACTAGTTTCTTCATTGTAAACTGCATTTCCTTGGATAAAAGTGATTCATGTTCAACCCCTGCACAAATGGAGAGAAAAAAATATTTTTGTCGAAAATCGATTTTTTCCACAGGTCGGGACCTGTGGCATTTTTCGGTTTTGGGGTGGAAATTTTTTTGTCTCGAATCGGGTCATGTGATGCATCATTTTGTTCATCTTGATGATTAGGTTACGGAAATGTATAATACTTGTGGTCTATCGTTACATTTGACCCCTCGGTGACCTACTTTCTACATTAGATGTGACCGCCCTTGACCCCTATGGCCTAGAAAACGGCGATAAAACTAGTTTCTTCATTGTAAACTGCATTTCCTTGGATAAAAGTGATTCATGTTCAACCCCTGCACAAATGGAGAGAAAAAAATATTTTTGTCGAAAATCGATTTTTTCCACAGGTCGGGACCTGTGGCATTTTTCGGTTTTGGGGTGGAAATTTTTTTGTCTCGAATCGGGTCATGTGATGCATCATTTTGTTCATCTTGATGATTAGGTTACGGAAATGTATAATACTTGTGGTCTATCGTTACATTTGACCCCTCGGTGACCTACTTTCTACATTAGATGTGACCGCCCTTGACCCCTATGGCCTAGAAAACGGCGATAAAACTAGTTTCTTCATTGTAAACTGCATTTCCTTGGATAAAAGTGATTCATGTTCAACCCCTGCACAAATGGAGAGAAAAAAATATTTTTGTCGAAAATCGATTTTTTCCACAGGTCGGGACCTGTGGCATTTTTCGGTTTTGGGGTGGAAATTTTTTTGTCTCGAATCGGGTCATGTGATGCATCATTTTGTTCATCTTGATGATTAGGTTACGGAAATGTATAATACTTGTGGTCTATCGTTACATTTGACCCCTCGGTGACCTACTTTCTACATTAGATGTGACCGCCCTTGACCCCTATGGCCTAGAAAACGGCGATAAAACTAGTTTCTTCATTGTAAACTGCATTTCCTTGGATAAAAGTGATTCATGTTCAACCCCTGCACAAATGGAGAGAAAAAAATATTTTTGTCGAAAATCGATTTTTTCCACAGGTCGGGACCTGTGGCATTTTTCGGTTTTGGGGTGGAAATTTTTTTGTCTCGAATCGGGTCATGTGATGCATCATTTTGTTCATCTTGATGATTAGGTTACGGAAATGTATAATACTTGTGGTCTATCGTTACATTTGACCCCTCGGTGACCTACTTTCTACATTAGATGTGACCGCCCTTGACCCCTATGGCCTAGAAAACGGCGATAAAACTAGTTTCTTCATTGTAAACTGCATTTCCTTGGATAAAAGTGATTCATGTTCAACCCCTGCACAAATGGAGAGAAAAAAATATTTTTGTCGAAAATCGATTTTTTCCACAGGTCGGGACCTGTGGCATTTTTCGGTTTTGGGGTGGAAATTTTTTTGTCTCGAATCGGGTCATGTGATGCATCATTTTGTTCATCTTGATGATTAGGTTACGGAAATGTATAATACTTGTGGTCTATCGTTACATTTGACCCCTCGGTGACCTACTTTCTACATTAGATGTGACCACCCTTGACCCCTATGGCCTAGAAAACGGCGATAAAACTAGTTTCTTCATTGTAAACTGCATTTCCTTGGATAAAAGTGATTCATGTTCAACCCCTGCACCAATGGAGAGAAAAATATATTTTTCTCGAAAATCGATTTTTTCCACAGGTCGGGACCTGTGGCATTTTTCGGTTTTGGGGTGGAAATTTTTTTGTCTCGAATCTGTCCTTCAACCTTTCTTTCATAACACTCTACAGGTCGCAATTTTCATTTGACTTTGATGAAATTGGCTGATAATGATCCCGGCAGCTTGTAAATGTTCCCTCTTGTGTTTGGGTGTCAGGGGGTTAAAGGTCAATGTAAACTTTGAAAATCTTCAGTCACCCGCAGTCTTCAAGTCCTAGGATGATTGGTCTTACTGAGTAGACGACGCCAACTGTTTTTGGGGTCAGTGGGTCAAGGTCACAGTGAACTCTGATTAGCTTTTTCTTAGTAACATTGCAAAAGATTTTCACAAGACTTACACAGAACAGTCAAGTCAGACCAGAAGAATGATACTTACCCTTTTTGGCCTCTTTGTTCTTATACTTACCTTATGGCTATGCTTTTTTATCCTCAACAGCTGATGTTAGCCTCCATGTTCGAGTGGCAAGTCACTGACTTGAATTCACTGTAATATATCAGAGATTGAGGGTCATGTGTTCAAGCCCTGCTACCAACCAGTCTATGTGAGAAAGTTGACAGTTTCTTATGTGGTAGTCTAGTACTGGTTCTTCCCAGAACTGCCCACCTGTGAAAATGACCAAAAACACGGTTGGACTGGGTATTAAATTCCTGAAACAGGTGAGCAAGCAAGTAACAGAGACTTGTTTGAGTAGAACTGCCAGCACAGCTGTGTAGCAGAACTTGATTCTGTATTTTCTGCAAATGTAACCATTATTATTGCAACGCTGACTATCAACTTACAGAAATTTATTCCTTGATGCTTTATGTCCTATTTTTCTTGAACAACAAACAATAAAACAGCTTGGTAAAAATGTTTATTTCATGTTTATTCCAATTCCCATCTGGTCAATATAATCAAATATTAAACAAAACAAAAATATGCAAGTAGAAAGTACAGAATCATGAATTAATATGTAAGAAAACAGCAATCTGATGGATGCACATGTTTTCGTTTTTTATTAGATAATATGTGATTACTGTAACCATTTTATACACTTATCTTATACAACTACCATGCATTTACAAACCTCGAAAAAGATATTTTGGGTAACAAATTCATCACCAGCCAAATAATGGTTGATATTGTAGGAAAGTCAAAGGTAATTAAGTCAATGATAAAATTCCAATTAACACTACTACAGGTAATGCTCAATTGGAATCTAATCCACGCTTTTTTCGCAAAGTTTTTATTTTCCCAAATGAAGCATGTCAAAAATTGCTAAATTAGCACACTTATTTATATATATTAAATAGTGCTAACTCAAAAACTGATAAATAAATGGAAAATCGCGAAATAAACAACTTGTGAATATAAAGAAAGACTTGCAGAATTTGAAGTTTCAAACTACAGTATGTACCAGAAATGATGACAAGCATGTATCACATCTGTTCTTTTCTTTCTTCATAAAACACTTTGATAGATGGATACAGTACGTCATTCTTATGTTTACATTTTTGTCTGTTGAAAATTTCTTTTTATAATAAGACGCCTACATTTGCATTTTATCTCCATTTCAAATTTTACAAATTTTAAGATTTGAAGGAGCTGTCTTCATCTGAAATGTTGTTAAAGGTAGTATATCAATCAGGGGAACACACATGCAAAATGTATTCAACACTTAAAACATTTACCCTTTTCAATTGTATTTCAGTTACGACCTTTAGGGATCTGTCTCAATACTCCTATTCTCTCTAAGAAAATGGCAACTTTCTCACACGAGTCAGCTCAGTGGCAAGGTTTGACCCCATGACCCCAAGTTAAGGGAGCTGTTAAGAGATTGCAAGTCACCAATTTTAACCAATCACCTATGGAAACAGCAAATGTGAAAAAGCAGTAGTTCACTGCTGTCTGAAATTAACTTGGTGTATAGTAACTTAAGGGAAATATTAATCTTTTGAGTTTGAGTTTTTCCTTTAAAACAAATATCTTATTTGCAGAACAAGAAGTCCTCATGCTAAACAATTCCTTGGTCTCTGTGTTCCACTTACTTTCCATTAACACTTAGTAACGACAAAATGGTTAACAAAAGTAGCAGAAACAATGATCGTTTTCTTTCTAGTTCAGGGACCTTCTAACTTTTTCCAAATGACATTCAAGACAATGAATCGAAACTTGTCTGCAAAAACAATTTCTTGTATTTATCAAATTAAAAACTCTAAAAATTCAATGATTTATTATTGCGATTAAGTTATGTTTGCGAAGACAAAGAGCTCCATGTAGCACAATGGAATGCAAGGGAGATCACTGCAGATTGTCTCTGTGCCTAGTCCATCATGGCGGCTCCCTCCTCACCAGTGGCATCATCAGCAATCTGTAGGTCATCAAGCATTTCTTGGAGACTGATCTGGGGAGCGCCCTCTTCATCTATGTCATCAGTATCCACTGGTATCCTGTCCTTGTCTAAAAATAGAAACAAATGCCCCAATGTTTCTACCGAGTCATAGGTACATTCCTATATGGGTCAACAACACTCAAAACAGTTACAAGGTATCAAAATTGTTCAGGACTACAGGTAACCTTTAGGACATCCTTCGAGTATCTGTTTCTATACTTTAAGTTAAATTATTATCATTCGTTGAGTTTTATCATCTTTCATAACCGGTAACATATAATTAATTGGTATTTGAATGAAATTGTATGCTCTAATATATGTTGACAGCGCTTTTTCATATATTTACAGGTATATGTGCATCATGACTATCATATATGTTGACATTACCTTCATATATGTTGTTTTTACCTTTTCATATGTTGACATTACCTTAATATATGTTAACATTACCTTTATATATGTTGATATTACCTTTCCGTATGTTGTCATTACCTTAATGTATGTTGTCATTCCCTTTATATATGTTGACATTACCAATATATGTTGTCATTACCTTTATATACTTTGACATTACCTTTATATATGTTGTCATTACCTTTATATATGTTGACATTTTGTCTGATAGTAGGATCTTCCTCCAAATCTTCCAGAAAATCTGTGTACTCGCTGAAAATATACACAAAAACACAATATGTATACGCATGTGGGAATATGTTACAAGCCTTATCGCTTAAATATACACAGGTACTAATTTAAATATAGGTGAGAATACAGTACATGTACATACATATAGATAAGCTCAGTGAAATGTATACATGTGTATAATCTATACAAGACTGAATCATGTACTTTGAATTATTGCCAAGCTCGTAACTTTTCCGCATTTGAACAGAACTGGTAGGTAACCATAACAAGAAAGCTGCCATAACATTGACTCACGCCAAAATTGGCCTTACTCTATGTCAAGTGCTCCAGCAATCAAGTCTGCCAGTCAGAATTTTTTAAACTATACGTGGTGTTAACCAATTTATACCTGAAAATATATTAGTGACTTACTTCATGGCAGAGTCAGTTTCCAAGTTATGGAGCTCATCATTCAAGTGTTGAAGTTTCCATTTTCGTCGTCGGTTACGTTTCTTCTTGTCACCGTACACTTTCTTCACAATAACCTACAAGAGAACAGGATTACTTCCCTTTCAGACAAAGACAGGTGTACAGTTGGATACAATACATGACTTCAAGTAGAACTAGAGTTTGTAGTTCAAAGGTAAATATTCTGAGGTGTAGTATAACCAACAATTACCAACTAACATTATAAAAAAAATTGCTAAATAGTGTACGAAATCACTAGAGTAGTAGTTATAATGGTAGTAGGTGTGAAGTCACTAGAATGAAGTGGAATGAAATTGTTAGAAAAAAGTGGTATGAAGTCACTAGAATTGAGAAATCGTTAGAATAAAGTGGTGTGAAGTCACTAGAATGTAGTGGTATGAAATTGTAAAATCAAGTGGACTACTTGAATGTAGTGGTATGTAATCATTAGAATATACTGGTATGAAGTCACTAGAAATCGCTAGAATGTAGTGGTAAGAAATTGCTTGTAATTGTACTCGTGGGACTTTAAGTAGTTGGAAAGAATATTGAGGGTTGACCACAAAACTGTTGCAAGTCCTTCTTTATTTTATATAAGTTACTGCAGTTTTGCAGTCAACCCTCAAATAATTATTATCCTCTTACCACATCAGGAAGTTTTTCCTCCTTCAACTTTTCAATGTGCTCGTTGTTAAGGTTGGAATTCACCATGTCAAACCTAGATAATGGATCAAAGATATACAATTTTAGGCTTATAGTTCAACACTATATCAACGGTTTAATCTGTAACTAGTTGAAATTTAGAAAGTATAGTTAATCAGCATGAAACTTAGGGAAAGCCTTAAGATAAACTGATCTATGAAAATTAGTTCATGAAATTAATTTCATTCACAGTAAAGTTCCTGTAATACAACTTGCCTTTGGACCAGCATAAATTGGTCTTAATACCAAAACTGTCTTTTAATCCAGACCTTTTTACTACATAAAATGGACCTTTTGGTTCCGATTGTTTGGTATTTTTATCTGGTGGTCTTGATAGCGGATATTTACTGCAGTTATAATTAGCAATAAGTGAATGTAATGGGTGTTTGATCTTTTGAAATGGTATTTTTCCATCCATTTCAATATATTATATCCTAGAAAGACTTCTTACCCGAGAACTGTGTCACCGGTGTTGAGCAGATGTCCTAGATGGGTTCTACAGAAGAACTGCTGATCGTTCACACCAAGATCACTCATTCTCGACACCCACACATCAGCTAGCACATGCTGAAATAAGGTATAGTATGAAGTAGAAAATAAAACAAAAGAGGAACATGGCCAGACACATAGCCCTTGAACAAAGTTCACATTGCTTGGTGGAAGTCATTGATAATGTTATATACCAAATAGGTTTTCCTATATACATCTATGTATGTCCTCCCCCGGCAAGGTCAATTTTGACCCAAGGGTCATAATTTGAACAATCTTGGTAGAGGTCCACTAGCCAATGCTACATGCCAACTATCTAAGCTCTAGGCTCTGTGGTTTTAGAGAAGAAGATTTTTAAAGTTTTTCCTATGTAAGCCTATGCAAAACTAAGTGACCACCCCTGCAGGGTCAATTTTGACCTGGAGGTCATAATTTGAATAATCTTGGTAGAGGTCCACTAGCCAATGCTACATGCCAAATATCTAAGCTCTAGGACTTGTGGTTTCAGACAAGAAGATTTTTAAAGTTTTTCCTATATATGCCTATGCAAATACTAAGTGACCACCCGTGCGAGGTCAACTTTGACCCGGGGGTCATAATTTGAACAATCTTGGTAGAGTCACTAGACAAGACTACATGGTAAAATCTAAGTTCTTTGCCTTAAATTTCTTAATATTTCCTACTTTTGCCAAGAACCAGAGTTCTGCATGGAATGGATTTCTATGAACAATTTTAGTAACTGCTTCATGGTTACAAGGAACATCCCTGCCAAGTTTCATCAACATTGGCCCAGTTGGTTTCATAGAATATTCGCCTAAATCAAAATAATTTGACAATACACAATCATCCATCCTAAAAGCTCACCCTGTTAAGACCAGATGAGAAAATAAATAATAACAAAATTTAATACATGTATAACTACCTTCTGCGAGAGCTGTCCTCTGATGACAGGTTTATCCTTGTCCGTCACAATATCAATCTGCATTACCATATACTCTATCAACTGTTTAGGGGAGCACAGTGACACAAATGGCGACCTCCAGTATACCTGGCCACTTACTTCAGCCACTGCAAATATCAAACATTAGTACTTTTTTAATAAATGTTTTTTAAAGTCCCAGGAGCACAAATACAAGTAGCTCTAATTTTACCAAGAAAGATGTCTTCCCGGCACAAATGACCTTTATTTGTACCAAAATCATTCCTAGCTTCGCTTGTCAAATCGACAAGTACATGTTGGAAATAGAGCGCAGTCTTTTTCTTCAACAAAATTGCAATAATCAGAAAGGCTTTCTGTCAACTCTTTTGTGAAGAAATACTTGAATGTGAAAGAAAGGCATTTGTCAACGTTGTTTTAGAGTCAACAGAAAATGGTTCTATCATTATCCTATCAGTAAATTTATTTTACAATATATCAGTAAATTCAAAGTAATCCTGGGAATTGAAGAAAAGCTGTATTTTTGTGGAGCCCTCATATTTATAACAGTTACTATGACCAGTCTAATCTGTGTCTGGTCTGAAATGAGAACCATTCAGTTCACCTCGGTATCTCTTAATACATTAAAAGTCGTTTTTTTTCGTGAGTCCTTTTTATTTTTTGCTAAATTTTGCACTGCAGCATTTTGTAGATTTATCAAACTCGCTAAAATAACAAACTATGATTATATATAAACTAGTGTTCGCTCGCAAATTCAAAAACTCATGAATAAATAGAAAATTGGAAAATTGCTACATAAGCAACTTGTGAATATAACAACTTTTACAGTAGTAAGCCAACAGCATATTCTACTGTTAAAGGGAAGGATTCATGACCTTTTGAGGGTTGACCTTTTGGGGGTCTGGCCCTCAATAACTTAAGATTTCTCCAAGACCTGTCTCTAACATCTAGCTTCTGATTGGTCAGTTTGAGTTCATTTCCAACGAATCAGAAGGCATAGATTAAAAACTGTTTTATGTCATCGAAACTGAAAGTCTTCCTCCAAGAATAAAAGCTATCAGGTGCTGGTATTTAAAATGGGGGTCAAACAGATAAAAATAACTGGAACTTGGTGCACTTACACTTTCTGAATAAACTAAAAGCTTGTTGGAAGAAGGTATATATTACCTTGAAGTGTGTTAGGGTCTATCAAGTGCACGGTTTGTGTTACTTTATAGCACACACAGATCGGGTTGATGTTTCCAAGTGAAGCAGCTAATTTCTTAGGAAGACAAACTATGTTATCCTGGAACAAATACACACATACAATTTGTTATAATTAGTTGTTTAAAGAACTTGCAATTCTGTTTGTGGGGACAACTTTCGCGTCGAGACTCTTCTGATGGATCAACCCCGAAGAGAGAGAGGCAATGTGGAAATAGTGTCTTGCCCAAGGCCACTACCAACATGGCGTTGTGTGGATGGGGGCGAACTGGGTGGGGCGTCGGGGGGGGGGAAACACGCTACATGGCCAATTCTGTTGAAAAGCCATTCACATTGACATGGAGTTGCATGTGTTTCGTTCTGTCATCATTTTTACTTCTTCAATCAATTTTAAACTAATTATTAAGACTGAAATTTGGAAATCTTTCTTACTAACCTTACAATACTAACAACAAAAGTCTCATCTTTAATCATAATCACAGAACATTGAAGCAAAAGATTTCCAACTTAATCTATACTATTGAAATGTATAAAACCGACCCAGAAGTCACTGATGATGGTACAGTGGAACTTCCGAAAACCGGACCTTCCAAATACCGGAAACTTCCGAAAACCGGACGATTTTCAAAGTCCGGAAATTTCCTCCTCTATTTTCTATGTAAAAGCTACTTCCGAATACCGGAACTTCCAAATTCCGAATATCGGACGATATTTTCGTCAATTTTAACTTATCTCAGTACAAATTGTCTTCCAAAAACCGGACACTACAAACACTTGGATCATGAATAATTGCCTCAAGCAAATTGATTGCCATTGTTTGGCCAATTAGCGGTTGTCGTTTATTTTGACACGCGTTAAAATCACAACCTGTCAATCAAAGGATTTATTATTCACATAAGACTGTAAGTATTAGATAATGATTGCGAATTGAAGAAAGTATCAGCGGATTAATGTTTGATGTTTATATAAACATCTTCAAACACCAATTAATTATAATTTGGTTATCATTAAAAGTTTAATTTATTTATAAAATTAGACCGAACAATGGTTTTGTTTCGTAACATATCACAAACTGTCACGACTTCAAATTATGAAATAGGTTAGTGAAAATTGAACAAATTTATTTTGACGAGAATATCAATAAAATTATGACATTTTATTAAATTGTATCATTTTGATAATAAAAATGCCCGAGACAACTCCGATACGTCGTAGAATTGATTTGTTGCTAAAGGACAGGATAAAAATAATTAGTGCGTCTCAACTGACTCC